>JAURVB010014190.1:0-86342 GCA_033002965.1 Piper betle | reverse complement strand
TGGGCTGCAGACCAGGTAGCATCCCGAACTGACTGATCTGCTGCTACTGATGCCGCTCTCGGCATTTTCTTACTTCATTTTCTGGTCTCAAATCCTAAGCCCTCTCCTTACCTCTATATTTCTCCTGGCCTTGAGCACGAAGGCCGAGTACTCGCAGGCAACCGCCTTTGGTACCCTTTGAACCACAAGTCCGGACATGCGCTATACTAAATAGTACCCGTAAACCTCCACAGTTCTTCAGGTGTGAGGAACTCAAACGCGGAGTTGTAAGGATTCCTCGAGAATGGAACAGTCCGCTGGCACTAATCCAGAGCCCGCTTTGACTGTCATGGCATCCGCTCATGGTACGTGCAGTCGGTTTCTCCATCTCTCGTCTCACTGAAAATGCGAAAACTACATATATATAGGGCTGGGTAGGGATTTATATAATAGGCCCGAAGGCAACTTGTGGTGGATCTTGTTTTCGAAATCATCCTCGAGGGATCTCATCCTCGAGGGGTTATTAATCCGGAAAACTGTTCGGTTAAATGACCCGAGCTAAGTGGGATCCGATAAAACGCCACTTAACCCGTCCTGCAGATAATAAAATAAACATACAATAGAAAGAGCGTAAAACAGAGTCGAGTCCTAAACGGACCTGGTAGAAGCTCCAAGCGTGTCATCGCGCCTAGGCGGCGAGCTCCTACTCCATACCTACACATCAAAACTAAATACTAACGCCCGCTAACTAAATGATGCATCAAACTTAATAAATATCAATCAACAATCAAATAATCATAAGTATGAAAATAATTCTAACTAATCCTATTCATACCAATTTTACTGTGTTTTTACGTCATACTCGATTAGCATGCTCATATTTACTTATCTCACTAGATTACTTATCCTCCATGCACTATCAATCACATCATAAATCAACCCTAGCATGCTGTGTTAACAATCATCAAATTTAAATTATCAATTCGGAGGTAATTATACCTCACATCATCGGCAATCGGCGACGGCTAGGGTTTCGTTGCGCGTCTCGGAGCTCAAATTCGACTCTCGGCGACGTCCGAAGTCGATTAGGTTCGACTGGATGAGCTCCGCGGAAGATCCGGCGAATTCCATCGAATCTGGTTTTTCGGCAAGTTTCGGCGGTTTTCCGGCAGGTTTCAGTGGTTTTCCGGTAGCTTCTGGCGATTTTTCGGCGACAACCACCGGCGGCATCTACTGGCTGGATAGGGGTCATATTGGGTACCATTGGAACCGGCTCGGCGAGCCCGACGTCATCTACGATGTCGACGTGGCTAGTGGAGGTGGCGGCTCACCAGAAAATGGCAAAATAGAGCCAGCGGCGATCGGGTAACTCGATCCGACCGGCCTAGGCGGCGATGGCCTCCCCTCCGGTCGGGGAAGGTCGCTGGGTGGTCGAGGGTGTCGAGGCTACAGCTGGATCGCGGCGGTGACGGTCGCCGGCGGCGCGATCGGCGACGGAAGCAGAATGCGGGCGCGGCGTCGGCGCTTAGTGCTGCGATCCGACGTCGCGGCTGCGCAAATGGTGGCCGGAACTGGTCGGGAGGCACGGCGACGCCGTGGCGGGGCTAGTCGGCGACGATCGGCGGCAGGTGGCGTCGACAGAGGCGGCGACGACATGCAAAAAGGGGCGGCGTCGGGGTAGGGGTTTGGGCGAGGAAGAAGAAGGGTCAGGGGTGTTTGGTGGCAAACTCGTAAATAAGACTTGACTCGTCTCTGGCTCGAGTCAAGAATAATAACTAAGTCGTATTAAATCCTAAAAAATCGGGAAAAATCTCATAAAATCAAACAAACACCACAACATTATAATGATATGCTCTATGACTAACAACCCACCCAAACTACCCGTAACGCGTCCTAACGCGGTAAACGGCCTAAAACTAATTCTACGATCACTATATATATATAAAATAATAAAAAATAAACTGGCATACTCTTATATATTCTGATAACTCATTCTGTTCTGCTGTGTTCATGACGTTATCATCATATACTTGGGTACGCATGACCTTCATAGCTCATACACGCGACTGGCGTCGGCTCAGTACACGTGTTCTGAAACTGACTCGACTCAAAAATAACGGTCAAACCGACCGGTTCTGAATATAAAACCCTGACTCGAATCGTGGGTTTTACATGGGAAATGTGAGAACGTACAGATAGAGTTGGGAGGAGGAAACGGAGCTAATCTTCTCAACATCACCACCTCCTTCGGCCTTTATCCAACGCCAACTAGATTAACATGTAATGTTGGGCCCTTTGGACCCCACCTAAGCGCCGAGACCACTGTTGAGCCTTTCGGGCCCCCAAAAGAGACTTTAAACAACAAAAAAACTCGCAATAGGTGTCACGGGCCTCTCTTGATCCAAAAGCTAGTTCAGGAATAAGGCTTTCCTATTAGCCTATATACAAGCCACCAACAACTTGTACGACTGATGTGAGACAAACCCAACAACTCTCATTCACACATTGGCATGGCCCGAAACCATCATCGTCTGACACAGTCCCCTTAAATCAGACAGCACCCACCTGACAAACTCAAACTCCTCTTCAAATTATCAGGTGGAACTCATGAAAGAAATAACAACAATTGGCGTAGGCAAAATCTAGCTCGAACTTGGCTCTGATATCACTTTGTTGGCCCTTATTGGCCCCCACCTAAGCTCGGAGACCACTGTTGGGCCCTTCGGGCCCCCAAAAGGGACTTTAAACAACCAAAGGAAACTCGCAATAGGTGTCACGGGTCTTTCTTAATCTAAAAACTAGCGCAAGGAATAAGGCTTTCCCATTAGCCTATATACAAGCCACCAACAACCTTTACGACCGATGTGGGACAAACCCAACATGTAACTACCCCTCCTCCAAGCCACTTCCTCCATAAATAGCCCATCACCCCTTCACAAAAATCCTAACAAGAGGCATAGGAGAGGAGCAGAAGACCAGGAGCTTAGCAACCTGGAGAGGAGAGGAGGTATCAACCTGAAGAGGATAGGAGGTACCAGAAGGCTGTCAGGAGCAGGTGAGAGAAGGTGCCCTTCCCGTCGCTGTGGCCGATTGCTTGTTGAGCCACCCTTGCCAGAGATACCTCACCAAAGCTACTGTCTTATGGGGTCCACCATTGTCCTCCCTTGATTCGTTCCCAGCAACCTATGTCAACACCAAAGGCTGCCATCGTCCACAACCCTGCTGGCAAAAAAGAATAACATGTTTATATACTTCAATGTAGGTTTTTTCAACACTTCCTCCGATTGATTTTTTGGCTACCCACAACCATCTCTGTAAAATCCCAGTATTTTAATGATTTTATTTATTTCAAGTTGAGTCATGGTTGTATGAACCATAATGGGTAGACTTAGGTGGCTAGGAGAGTCAGTGACCTATTTTAACTAAGTCTAATAGTTGGCTACGGATCGGGGGTGAGTTGAGATTTTGGTAAAAAACATCAAGAGGTAGTTCCTTTATAAAGAAAAACAAAAAAATCATGGTTGTCGCCTTTGTTCCTTCTCTTCTCCTCTTTCTCTCAAACGACATTCTCCTTCACTTTATTTTTTCATGCGGTACTTATCTTTCTCCTTCTCTTTCTTCTTGTCATGCACACATCTATTGTTTTCTTTTTATTTGTGGTATATATTCATCTGTTTGGTATATAGGGTTCATGTCAATTGTATGGGAGTCCTAGTTTTGGTTTGTTCACCCCATGCTATCCTTGTTTTCGTTCTTCTTTATTCAGTCATGACGAACTATTTTTTTAATCCAACTCACATAGAAGTATAGTTATTGTTTGCTGCTGGTTATATATTTGATCTTATTCTTTAAATTTTTTTTCTTATAACCTATTTCCAATTGCTTGATGTTAAGTGGGTTGTATAATCGGTGCTCCTTGCATTTTGTGGCCATGGTGATTAAATTAATAGCCAATTTATGCCTACAATCATAGTTAGGTTAAACAAACCTTATTAATCCATAGATAGTTTAATATTACTATATTTATTATTTACAATTAATTTATGTATTGTAAGTTTATAAGTAAATATAGGTAGTTATAAGTGATTAATGAAGTAAAGTTTTAATCTTTACTATCAATGTAATATTAGTTAATAACACGTTATTTATAATGTAATTATTATTAAACTATATTCAAAACTTAAAAATTAAGCACGAAATAGGTAAAATTGATTATTTTAATAATTGGTTGATTAAGGTTGTCATATGGGTTAATTAGAACCTTTAATCTGTTTATAGTCCAATGAGTATAATTGTTTATTAAATCTCGCTAATAAATAAATTAAGTGTAAATAATATTATATTATAATTGGTTGATAAGATAAAATTAGTATATTTTATCATGTCTAAAATAAATATTTTGCTAATAGTGTTGATAACAAGTCATTCATGATAGAGTTAATATCAAACTTATTTTTTTCAAGTTTAACTTTAAGCACAAGTTTTATATAGTTGGTCATGTTGACAATTAGTCGATTATGGTAGAAAAATGGGTTATTAAAATATAATAATATAATAAGTGTCTAAGCGTTAGATCTTAGTAGCATGAGGTAAAATAATTAAAGTTTAAACCTTTGTTAAATGAGTAATTTAAAATAATTTCATTAGTAGTCTCTTTGAATTATAATAATACAAATTATTTAAAATAAATTAATAGGACGACTTAGTTAATTGCTGGATAAATATTCCAAATTGGTAAAAGGATAATAAATTATTAAAGGTGTACCTAAGTTTTTATTAACAGAGTAGGTAATTGTTACTCACTAATTCGGTGTCAAGAAGTGATATTAATTAAAAGTTTAAATGGTATCTTTAATCCCTAGTACAGTAATCTTAATAAGATTTCTTTCGTTAAATAATTAACGTGTCAAGAAAAATACATTTGTATTAGTAATTAAATACATGCTAATAAGTAATTAATTATTTTATTATTAGCTTGTGATTTAAATAATTAATTTAAAATGGTAAGGTATGACTTAATTGATTTTGTTACATGAATAATTAATTATCTCATCGGATATGTTATAATTGTGTGAATTTAAATATTTATTTTATTTATGCTTGTTTGTTACATGCTTTTATTTGGTTAAGTCATGATATAAAATCATGATATAATTAAATCATTTCATAGCATGCATTATTACTCGTATAAAATTATACATTCAGATTAGGACCATGTGTTGTAGTTGCGGGTGCCTCATTATATTTTCAGGTCCATATAACTACTTAAAATGTTGTATATTCCAAAGTATATGGTAAAAATACCACAATTTTAAAAATATATGGTAAAAATACAACAATTTTTGTTAGGGTTAAATTATAAATAAATAAAAGTAAAAATGTCGCAAAGCGCCAATGAAAAATAAACATGTTTTGAGGAAAAACAAAAATAGAATTCCAAAGTGAAAGTAATAAAAATGTAAAAATCCAAAAAATTGATGTGTAAATAATAAAAGATAAAAATGATAAAGGAGAATGAAATAATGAATAAAAAAATCTTAAGAATAAATAAATCAATAATGTTAATAATGAAGAAGGGAATTATAGGGAAAAATGAAGACGAACACTTTGCATAAGAGAGAAAAACTGAATAATAAAATTATAAATAAATCCAAAAATGTAAAATAAAATAATAAAGTAATATAATTGTCACATAGCTAATCCTGCCTTTTGAAACATTAATTTTGCAAAATTGCCTACCGATTAAAAAGAGAAATATCTTAAGATATATTATTGCATGTTTATAAGGAGATGATATGATGCACTTGACAGTGGTGTGATATTTAATTATAATTAACTTATAAAATTTTTAAAAATTTAAAATATATGATACTTATTTGAGAGTATAATCAATATGCAAAAGAAAAAATATACAACAATCTATATTGAAAAATAGGACTAATAATAATATTATTAATAGTATTTGTTTGAGTAATATTTTGATATATTTTTAAAATATATAAAATTCAGAGAAAGTGAATCATTTGAGTGGGATTAATTCTAATTCTAATTCGAGTATGAATAATTATAGTTTGAATACATTAAATTTTAAAAGGTATAATAAAATATAAAAAGCAATATAAAATGAAATTGAATGTGGTCATGCAATACACGAGAATATTTAAATAATTAATATAATTTTAAAACGACTATAAGTTTTTAGAAAATATTTGTATAAAATATCTGATATGAAATAAATGAATTTAATTGAATTTTAAGTATAATTTTAATTGAATATGATATATATTAGTAAAAAGACGTTACAGATTGATAACGGCTTCTTACATAATATAAAAAGAAGAGGATGATAATATATTATAATTAACTTATAAAATTTGATAAAAAAAGATGCTTGTTTGAGAGTATAATCAATATATAAAAAAATAGCCCTAATAATTAATATATATAAGACACAACCAACTCGTGTAGAGATGTGAGTTGGGTTTAAGACCATGTAAAAATAGATCTTTAATGATACCACTCATCACGTAGAGAGATAGATGTTGGACAATGATAATAATTAATAATCATAAACTCTCTTATTTGCAAAAGATGATCTTAATATAGGGTCTCCTCATTGTATATCTCGAACAAGCTTTTTACGCTTCAAACGTAGTATCAACCACCATCAATAACCGCCGCCTTTTTACACTCATTTAAATGAAATGGCATAAAAAGGCTATGCTCTCGACTTTTCTCGACAATCCACTTATGAAGATTGTCAAGCAACTGGTACTTATTTCCATTATCCTATGATTTTTGGAAGTTGACGTTCGTCTGTTAGATGTCTAATATAATGTCGCTTTGAACAAATACTTTTAAGCAATTGCTTCTGTTTGTAATTACTGATTTAAGACTTTTTGGTGCTGCAAAGTTTTTTTTTCTATTTTTTTTTTAACAATAGAGTTTAGGTGGAGGGAAAGGAATCTACGAGCCTTTAAACTTTGTAACTTGTTATCGGTTGAATCCTAGTTGAGAATCTCTATGCCTTTGGGGTATAAGGTGGGAGAAGAAAAAATAATAAAGTTTTTAGGTCTTGTGAAACCCATGACTTGAGTTAGAGTTTTATATTAATGAACCGGTTAATTTAACTATTTATTCGAGTCGAGTTAATTTCATAGCTCGTGTACTAAACCGATGCCGGCCGTGCGTTATAAGTGACGAAGGTCAAATGTATCCGAATATATAATAATAATGTCAGAAACATAATAAGAAATGAATTACTAGAGTATATGACAATATGCTACTTATTTTTTTATGTATTTGATCGTAAAATTATTTTTAGGCAGAATAATGTATATGAAGTATTTTCGGTGATCAATTCTACATTTTCCCATCAACAATTGCAAGACATCACATAAGAAGAGTTCAAAGCGGAGTTTAATAGGAAGTATTTTCCACCGGATGTTAGGAAGAGAAATGAACGAGAGTTTCAGACACTGAAATAGGGTACAATGGTGCAGTATGAGATCAAGTTCAGAGCTCTAGAAAAGTTTGCATCGGATTTGGTTCCAAGTAAAAGAAGGAGAATAGAATGCTTTTATGAGGGTCTCCATCATGAGATCCAGATGGCCTGTCTTGATAGGAAATTTGCCACTTTTTGCGATATGGTAAGAGCTGCAGGTGAGGCAGAACAAGTTATTGCTACTCGACCTCGCCGATATTTTGATTTGAGTAGCAACATCCAATGTCATATCCGTGAGAGTAGGGAGCACTACAAAGACGTTGAACAGATTTTCTAGTTGCTTTGAGGGCTATGGATGGCCAGGTCCAGGATAACAGACCACCTCTCTGTCATATTTGCAAACATTGTAATGGAGGTGAGTGTAGAGCAGACACTAACTCATGCTACAATTGTGGTTAGCCCGGACAATGAGTGGTGAGTGCAGAGCATTTACTAATGCATGCTATAGTTGCGGTAAACCAGGGCATAGAGCCACAAACTGTCCAATAGGCCAACACCAATAGTTGACAATCACAATGCCTCAACAGAGACTTACACTTCTAGCCTTCTAGCTCCTAAGCATCAGCAATAGCAAAGAGGTCAACCGGGCCAAGGTCAGGGCCAGAGAGGTAGAGACCAGTAGCCACCAAGACAGCAGCAGAGGGGATAGGACCAGAGAAGTTTCTTGGCTGCAGGGTAGACCAAACACCAAAGAGCTAGGCAACAGGAACCGCCAACTCAAGATCAAAGGGATCATAATCATGTGGTGATACCAGCAGCACCTTCTACCTCAACACAACAGTAGCCAGTAAGGATATATCTAGCTAAAGTGGTAGAGGCACTTGAGGACACGACATCAGTGACAGGTGTGCTTTCAGTAGGCTTTGTACTTGCATGAGTTTTATTCAATTCTAGCTACACACATTCCTTTATTTCATACACACACACACAAGCATAATGAGAGATAAGATAGAAGAATTAGGACATTCAATATTAGTGTCTATTCTCGCCGATAGTGCTATAGCTATGGGTGAATGTGTCTGTAATGTCCCTATTAAGATTCGACAATAACAACTTGTATTTGATCTAATATTGTTCAAGCCACAAAAATTTGATGTGATATTTGGAATGAACTGAATGGAAGTCATAATAGTTTGCCAAATAAAGACGACAACTTTCAACCACAAAAGGGGCCTCTTTTTCTTCTATGGTCAGGGTAGAGATAAAGAACATGGATGCATATCATATCCGAATACAGTGAGACAGTTAAACCGAAGCAGTGAACTAATAATGACAGCATTAGAAGAGTAGTTTAGGGGATAGACTGAATATTGAATAGATTCTAGTGGTCAGAGAATTTATTGATGTAGTTTTAGATGAGATTAATGGATTGCTGCTAGACTAAGAAGTAGATCTCGCCATAGAGATGATGTCAAGAACAACACCTATCTCTAGAGCTTTGTACAAAATGGCACCTTTTGAGCTCAAGGAACTCAATAAATAGTTACAGACACTGTTGGATCAAAGGTTCATCAGACCGAGTGTCTCTCCATGGGGTGCACCAGTGCTATTTATGAGGAAGAAGGATGGAAGCATGCATTTATGCATCGATTACATGATGCTAAACCATGCAACTATTAAGAACAAATACCCTTTACCTCACATTGATGATCTATTCGACCTGTTGAGCTCAACAGTCATCTTCTCAAAGATCGATTTGTGGTCAGGATACTACCAATTGAAGAGTACAGTAGAGAACATCTCAAAAACTGCATTCAAGACCAGATATGACCATTACGAGTTTTTGGTCATACCTTTTGAATTGACCAATACTCTAACAATATTTGTAGACTTGATGAATAGAGTGTTCAATCCACATTTGGACCAATTTGTGATCATTTTTGTAGATGACATATTAGTATATCTATGTCCATGGAAGAGTATAAGCAGCATCTGAGGATTGTGTTGCAAACACTGAGATTGCACAGGTTGTATAGAAAGTTTTTCAAGTGTTGTTTGACTTTCAGAGGTGAATTTCTTGGTTATATCATCTTAGCAGCATGTATCTCAATAAATCTAGCCAAGATAGAAGCCGTAGTACAGTGGGAACATTCAAAGACACTAGTAGAGGTTCAGAGTTTTTAGGCCTAGCTGGATACTACAGATGGTTTATATAGAATTTCTCTTCTATAGAAACTCCTCTTATATGACTGACTAAGAAGGAGAAATGATTCAGATGAAAAGATGAATATGAGCAGAGTTTCAGAGTTTCAGGATAATGAGGGAGAAGTTGACTTCGACGCCTATCCTCACATTGCCATAAGGGCACAAAAATTTTGTAGTCTACACAGATCCTTAGGAGTTGGTTTAGGTTATGTTTTGATGTAGAAGGATAAGGTTATAGCTTATGCATCTCGTCAGCTCAAGGGGCATGAACGTAACTATCCTACACACGACCTAGAGCTTGCAACAATCATATTCGCTCTCAAAATATAGAGACAGTATTTGCATGGAACATCTTTCAGACTCTTGACTGATCACCAGAGTTTGAAATACATCATCAAGTAAAAGGAATTGAACAACAGACAAAGAAGATGGCTAAAGTTGTTATCAAACTATGAGATCGACATAGCGTACCAAGAGGGAAAAGCGAATGTGGTAGTAAATGCTATGAACAGGAAGCTAGTTTGAGGCTTAATAGGATTGGTAGCAGTGCAGTGACTCAGCATGCTATAGGCCAGAAACAGTTGGTAGGAATAATGGAACGACTGACCATTCAACCAGGTGTACTTAAACAGATCAAGGTTACACAGGAAAAAACAAACAATTGAGTCAGTGGTTAAAACAGGGAACACACAAGAACTTAGCCAAAGATGCAGATGGATTAGTTAGACTGAGAGGTCAACTATTTGTGTCAGATGTTCTAGAGTATCCTGGACTTCGAAGTATGATTCTTCACAGGTTCACACTTAACGTTGCGCAGTGCATCCAAGTGGAGTGAAGATGTTCCATGATGTCCAACAAACTTATTGGTGGCCAGGAATGAAGAGAGAAGTGTATGACACAATCACCAAATATTTGGTGTGCCAGGAAGTGAAAGTTGAGCATGTACATCCAGGTGGAACACTACAACCATTAAAACCCCAAAGTGGAAGTAGGAAAGCATAACGTACGACCTTATAGTTGGTTTGTCTAGGACCCGCTTGCCAATAGAAGGATGTTATATAGTTCATAGTAGATCGACTCATAATGAGTGCGCACTTCATACAAATCAGGATTGATTACCCACTGACCACTTTAGCCACGTTGTACAAAAATCAGATAGTACAATTACATGGAGTTCCATAGGAGATCATATAAGATAGGGATCCGATATTTATATCCCAATTTTGGAAGGCTTTCCAGGTAGCTATGGGCACCAAGTCGAGATTTAGCATAACCTTTCATCCTCAGACAAATGGGCAGACTAAGAGAACCATAAAGATACTAAAGGATTTGCTCCAACCATGCATTTTAGACTTCAGAGGAAGTTGGGGAAAACATCTACCTCTAGTAGAATTCTCCTACAATAATAGTTATAAGGCCACAATTGGAATGACACAATTTGAAGCACTTTATAGTGGACTACGTCGATCCCCAGTATGTTGGGTACAGGGTAGTGAATGAGTGGTAGTTGGGCCAGAGATGATTGAATAGACACAAGTGATAGTGATGCAGACTAGGGAGAGAATGAGGTCAACTAGGATAGACAAAAAGTTATGCCGATTAGCTCAGACGTGAGGTTCATTTCGCATTAGAAGATCGTGTTTTCCTGAAGGTCTCTCCGACTAAGAGAAACATGAGGTTTGGGATGCATGGGAAACTTAGTACGCGATATATCAGACCATTTAACGTGATTGAGCGCATTGGACCAGTGGCTTATAGACTGACATTGCCACCTCATCTATTGGCTCTGCATGATGTCTTCCATGTGTCGTTACTAAAACCATACCATCCAAACAACTTCACATTGTCAATTTCAAAGAGATAGAGTTACAATCAAACCTGACAAATCGAGAAGATGTAGTCAAGATCGTGGATCATCGAGTGAAGGTACTTATGAGGAAAAAAGTTCTACTAGTACGAGTGTAATGGACTTGACAAGGAGTTGAAGAATCTACATGGGAATATGAAATGAGATGAAGAAGAGATACCCAAAGATATCGAGCAACCAGCTTCACGATCAGGTACTATAGTTGAGATTTATGTTTCAAATTATTGATGAGTTCAAACCTCCTTGGATAAAATTTTGAGGATAAAATTTCTCTAAGGAGGGACGTTGTAAAACCCATGACTTGAGTCAGAGTTTTACATGAGTGAACCAGTTGGTTCAATCGTCGATTCAAGTCAACTCAATTTCATGACACATGTACTTAACCAATGTCGGCTGTGCGTTATGAGTAACGAGGGTCAAGTGTACCCGAGTATATGATGATAATGTCAAAAAAATATAAGAAATGAGTTATCAAAGTATATGACTGTATGTGACTTATTTTTTTATATATTTGATCGCAGAATTATTTTCAAGTCGAATAATGCATAGATCGCATTAGATAGCAAATTTTTTTTGAAAAATTTATTTCATACTATTGACTCAAATCGAGACCCACTAAAGTTTTTATTATGAAATTAATTTATTTTTTAAAAAGAATTTATTTCACACTATTGACTCGAGTCGAGATCGGGTCAAATTTTTATTAAGAAATTACTACCCCCCGTTTTGCCCTATGTTTCTCCCTTGCTTCTCCCGCCAGGGGCCAGTGGGTAGATGCCTATACACGGCCGGGCAGGGGCTAGGGGAGTCAAGTCAAGTTTTACTCCCGACATGCCTTAATTTACTCCCGACTCGCTCCTGAGTCAAATCAAGTTTTTATTTTATTTTATAATATTGACTCTAGTCAAGAACGACTATCTCTCGAATAGAGTCAATATTACAAAATAAATTTAAAAAAATAAAATAATTTATTACGAAAATCAAGTTTTTATTTTAAAATTATTTTATTTTTAAAAAATTTATTTTATAATATTGACCCGAATCGGGAGCGTGTCATATTTTTATTAAGAAATTATTTTATTATTTTTTAAAATTTATTTTCGTAATATTGACTCGAGTCAGGAGCGAGTAAGGTTTTTATTACAAAATTGTCATCCCCTTTCCTCCCCTGCTCTGTTTTATCGCGCCACCGCTGACCACCCAGGGCGGGGGGCGAGGGGGGGGGACGGTGACGCAGGGGAGGAAACGGCAGGGGCGGCGACGCCCGGGGGAGGGGGACGACGACGTCCGCGAGGGGGGAAACAGGGCAGGGGGAAAATTTCGGGGGCGGGGGAGAGCTGGGAGGGCGAGGCGGAGTAGGTGGCAGGGGGCGGCTGCTAGGGGCGAGCACGGCCGCAGCGGCGGGCGGTGGCAGGGGAGGCATGGTGTGGTCGTGGCAGGAGGTGGAGGCTGGGGCCGGGACCGGTCGTGTCAGTGAGCAGTGGCGGGGGGGGTCATGGGAGGGCGGCGGAAGCATGGGGCGGCACCTGCGGTGGGGAGCAGCAGCGGCTAGGCAAGGGCGGCGGGGAGGAGGAAGGCAGGAAAGCAGGGGAGGAGGGGGTGAAAAAAAAACGGGGCCGTTGGATTGAAATCCAACCGCCCCCCATAGGTGCGCTGCTATGCGCTGCCAAGCATGGCAGCGCATAATAGATAAATATATATATATATATATATATATATATATATTATTTGTTACTAAGAGGGTGGTCCCTATTGCACACAAAAAGGTAAAACCACAAAAATAAGTCCATTACAAAGCCCGCCAACTATGTCGACCGAAAAACCTTCTAACTTAATTGTTGAAACGTGAACCTGCGGAAATAATTTCATATTAGTGGTAAAAGTACTAAGTGATGTAACCACAATAAACTTAAATGAGGAGGAATTTGTAAGGAGGTTGTCAACATTGTCACCCTCTTTGGCTTTTGTTCTGAAGGACCAAGAAGGGCACTATCTTATTAATTCATGCCAAATGGGTCACTTGAAAAGGTCATATCCAATGTAAAATAAGAGACTACACATCCATTTATTGGGTGGGAAAAGCTGCTAGAATAGCACTTGGAATAGCATATGCGCGTTCTACACTTTGACATCAAGCCCCCATAACATCTTATTGGATGATAATTACTACCCAAAGATACCTGAATTTGGACTGGCCAAGCTATGTCCTAATCAGGAGACTTTAGTATCTATATTGACCCCTAGAGGCACGTATGGGCACATTGCACCAGAAGTGGTCTGTAGGAACATTGGAAGGTGTATCCTACAAATGTGATGGTTACAGCTATGGGAAGATGATGTTGGAGATGGCAGGAGGAAGGGAGAACATTGATGTTCATGTAGAAATCATTAGTGAAATTTACTTCCCAGACTGGGTGTATAAGCGTTTACGTGAGAATGTGGTGAGTGATGAAGATGAAAAGATTGCTAGGAAGATGGTACTGGTGGGGGCTATGGTGCATCCAGACTGAACCAGGAAGTAGGCCTTCAATGAGCAAGGTTTTGGAAATGCTTGAGGGACATGTTGTTAGCATAGAGATGCCTCCAACTCCATGTTCATCCTCCTCTTTTTCGTGATTTAATTTTTTGTTCAAAAATACGTACCAAGAATACGCTGCATATTATATGCTACTGCAACAACAATTATTTGGAAACAAGTCTCTCTAAAAGGGCCTATATAGGTCAAATGTATATTACAAACAATGTATTTTAAGAAAGTGTACATTAACATTGCTATGTGATAATGTTCCTCTTATTAGAATGCATGTACTTGCTTAGGTTGATGAAAACTTGTTTTGAACCAAAACAGTAAAAACCAACATCTCAGACCTGCTAGAGGAAGATGAAAGAGCTCTAATGGAAGATCACATGATGTGAATAACTATTGAAGTAATCCACCACCAGTATTGATCACTTCTGAAACTCAAGAACAGTATAGAAATGATCAACATAGACAGCCCGGAAGCTTGAAAATCCGGCGGAGTGGCCGAGTTGCCGGAACTCCTCCTCCGTCCTCTCCTTTCCCTTGGCTCTGTAGATGGCCATCACAAAGATGTCACCCTCCAACAGTGCCCTGGTCCGGCTGCTTGTATCAGTTGTTTCTGGTACCACTGGCTCACAGGCAATCAACTTCCCACCCTTGGGCAATGAATTGTAGCAGTTCTTCATTATTGTCAAGCATTCATCATCGGTCCATGTTGTTAGCACCCACTGTAGGAGAAATCAAAATGGTTGAAAGTAAATAGTTGGAACAAGTTTAAGAATCAAATCATTTCTCCTAGAGGGTTTTTAGGTAAGCAACACTTTATGTAAGCTACATTTATCAAGGAAAAACCACCCAAAATTAGTGTGGATATTGGAATTAAAGAATATTGAATTATTTACTGCATCTATATCATAAACCTTTAGTCTAAATAAAAAAATGTAAAATTTTGTCGTCATGATAATTGTTTTAAAAGAAACTTAAAAAATAACAATTATAATGATTAAGTATTTAATCAGATGATGATTTCCTCAAATCTGATTATTATTTAGATGAAACATGATAGACGTTCTATTTAAAAATTTCGTCCTATCACCATTAATCATAGTCTCAATACAATGAGCCAGAGAAACAAGAAATAATCACCTTAGTTTTTTACTACTTTTCATGACCAGTAATGGGTTCTCGCGTATGGAAGGGATAATGTTTATATCTATATACAATCCAAATCCAAACATCCAAACTAAATATATTGCATTCATTTTATTTATCATATATATTCATAATATCCTTATCCGATCTAAAATTACTACACGTGCATTCAATCGGTATCTGACCCGAAATAATAAAAAATACAAACATATAAATTCTATTCTAAAATGTAGAGGAAAATAATAAATATATATATTTTAAATATTTTAAAATAAAATTTTATAAAATATCACAAATATAAATCAAATCATTCCAAACTCTAATCCAATCCAAATATTTTTTAGTATAATACATAATATTATACATCTAAATAGTCCTAACCTAACCCGTATCCAATCCGAAACTAATTTAGATCAAATGCACACAAATCAAATAAAGATTGGATTCATGAATATCAAATAAACGTAATAAAACTACTTAGTATTTCATAGCAAAGTGGATTTACTTCGGAATCATTTAATTTTCTTTTTTCCATCTTATTTGTTTTTGTTTTTTTACTACTACTCCATCGTTTTTTATAAAAACAAGCTCATCATACTTCTAATTTCGCATTTTTTAGAAAAATAGGATAGCATAAGATTGCGTAACATATTTGACAATCCAACAAAACATATTTGCAAGAGACAAAGTAGCATGCGTAATCGGATCCGGGATCCAAGCCGGCGGACCCACACATGTCCACGTGCGCAAATCAGAACACGAGAAAAGCCGGTGGTCAAGAAGTCAAACCTTCATAAAGATGGCATCGCCACTCGGAATCCACTTGAACATGTCGCCACCCACATGTGTCACGCCTGCGTCCATCAATGCTTGTGATTAAATATATGTATAGTTATACTTGTTATACTTAATGTATTTACAATTAAATCAGCATGTTAAGCTTGGTTGATATACTCTTATATAGCAACACAAAGCTCGGCTTATTTGTTTTGTTTTGAGTAAAAATAAAAATCCTTGCTTATTATTGCATTAGTGTGTGGAATTTGGTTTGAGAATGTCATACAGCTATACCAATCTACAATTATTAACTATTGAATTCTCATGTCTAAGTTTAGTTGAGATTGTATTGTCGTATGGCTAATTTTGGAGCTTATCATTTTGCTCAGATTATTTTTGTTAGTATAAAATCTTATACCTTACAAGAGCAGAACGAAGCCTATATTATGTCCTCCAAACTTGATTATTATTAGTTTTTATATTAAACGACTCTGCTGGTTGTTTGAGTCTCATACGGCAAGTCTCCACTTACACTCAACACGTTATGGTCTTCTTATGCTTATCAAACAAATTAGTGATGTTGTTTAGAAATTTAAGAAAAACATTTCATTGTTAACGCGCTAAATGTAAAATTGTTCTAAACATTTTAATAATATTCACAATTGTCTTTGTATTTTTATAATTAGTGATCGGACAAAAATGCATGCGGACGGAACTGTTTATACAGACATGGACTCTCAACTCGAGGCGAGTTGAATTAAGTTTAGATAGAACTTCATGCCAATCGAAATTGACCGGATCTCAAGGAAGAATTCAATCAATTGATGTGTAAAAAAGATGCAAGTAATTAACGAATTGGAATCTTGCTATTAAACCAAAATCAAAACTCACCGGGCAATGTTGGGGCCCTATCCACCACCTCGGGCAGGTCAAAGTTCACTCCCTCGGACACGTCCGGGAACCTGTCCATGATCAACCTCAGAGACGTCCCTGCGCTGCCACCTACATCGACCAACTTCCGAACTCCCCGAAAGCCGTCCGAGTACCCATCCATCACCGCTTCCATGACTGGGGCCGACAGGCCACTCATGGCCCGTTGCATGAGCTCATTCATGTCCGGATTTTGCCCGTAGTGATCATAAGCGGACACACCGTTTGTCAACTTAAACGGATCTGCGTCCGCGTCCAGAACCGCATCGGCCAGTCTCGGCCATGCCCGCAGCAGCGCCTCCTGGTGGTGCTGGAGTACGTAGGCGGCATAGGAGGTACCACTGCCTCGGCCGTCGGCCTCCGGCGACACGAGAGTCCATCCGATGGCGGTTAACGAATACCGACGTGGCCCGCCGTCGTCCATGAAGTGTTCATGAACGACGCGGTGGCTGGCCAGGAGGCGTAGGAGGCGCTGGAGGTTCTCCGGGGAGGCGGTGGGGGAGACCCCGGGGAGGCGGCGGAGGAGATCGGCAGCGGAGAGCGGGTCCGGGGCAGCCTGGTGGAGAGTGTCGGGGATGTTGAGGGCGACGAAGGCATGGAGGGCCATTGGGACGCTTATCATGTTGGCCAGCTCCATCATGGCAAGCCGGGCCTCAGCCACCGTCTCCGGTGGCTTCTCCGTCGAGTGGCTGGCCGGAGTTACTCCGTTGGGAGGCGGGTGGTACATGGTTTTCTTTTCGTCGGAATTGATTGAGCCCATTGGCGGAGGGTGTGGTAAATGAACTTGTCCTTCTCCCTTATCGTTTGTTTGAGACATGGTGTGTGATGGGAAGGAGTTAGCTTTGAGTGTAACGTGGGTCCCCCCAATCTGAGAAATTTTGAACTACAAAATGTTGAAATAAGTAAAATTTTTTAAGAGCTCTTTATATTTAGTTATTTAACAAATGATAGGGTGAAAATTATTATTTGAGTCAAAATTTTAGGAACTTATTTTTAAAGAGTCGGATTGAATAAAATTATATAACTAATTGTATATTACATTTAGAATTCGGTCTAAAAAATTCCTTTTTTGGCAAGATATTTTTTTATCATACTTTTACAATTTAAACCCACTAGTGTATTTTTTGGAGCCTTAGATTAGATTTGTTTCGTGTGCCTTCGATTGGATTTGATTATTAATTTATACATCGAACGGATTCTAGCATTGGCACAATTTTTATTTATTTAGTTTACCTTAATTCCTTTTATTTGTAGTATATCACATTATAGTTTTTTTTAATAAAAGAGTCAGTAAATTTGTGTATGATATTTGTTAAAATGTTTTCGCTCAAATGGATATTATTCTATATTCCATAGATGTATTCAGAAATACCATGGTTATGAGCTTTAAAGTATAAAATTAATATTGGTAAATAGTTGGTGAGTTTATTTTTTGTCTTTAAAACCAAACCTAGCTGCGTGTTACGTACGTCGCTAAGTTGCGTAGTGGACGTATGAGTGTAAAGCACTGTGGAAAAGGTCAACGCATGCTCTCCCCTTTATAAGTAGGCTAAAGTGTGGTGAACCTTGGTTAGAATTGAATTTTTATTTAGGTTATCTGATTACACGTGGCCTAAATTTTTTTTTAAAAAAAAACTAAATGCATTCGGCCATATTCGGGCATGGGTGGCCTTATCTGGTTGCCTACCAGCCAAATCCAATCGCCTACAGTAGAATCGGACAGTGTGGCAGATCCCCCTCCCTAACTGCAGATGCCCTTCTTTCTACTCCCTTTCAACCCTGCCTCGGATGCACCTGCCTTGCTGGATTGGCTGCAGCCGTAGTGGGATGGTGTGGTCGAGGGGGGCAGGGAGGAGGGGTATTCACAGTAGGGCAACAGTCGTGGTGGGTGATGGGAGGAGCGGGCTAGAGAAGGGATGAGGTCGAGGTGGAGTGGGGAGGGGTGGCGGTCATGACGAGACAGTGACTACTAGCTTTTTTTTTTAAGCAATATATTTGAGTTGTCTATGTAATTAGACGGCTTAAATCAACCTAAACACCCTTCTTGTATCTATGTGATATTGATATTTTCCATCTAAGGGTATAATAGAAAAAATTTTAACTCCCCACCGAGACGCACATGGGGATGCAATCAACGATGGGATGGCTGGCGTATCCATGGAGAAGAGCCAAAACCTGCTCATTTTAGGCAGGAGTGAGCATACTTCACGTCAAAGGAGGTAACTAAATCCAAATTGTCAGTTTAGCTCGTTTTTTATAAAAAAGGTTCCGGTCGGTTTTAACATTGGATAACCAAACACGATATAAAAAATTTTAGTTTAAAACTAAACTGAATTGAAACTAACCAAAAAATTGACATTAAAAAAACCCCTTAATATTCATATTTTATATGGGTTATCATTAATTTATTTATAATTTATTTAAGATATTTAATATAATATCTATCTATAAAATATTTTTTAATATGATTATGATAGTTAAATCATATTTACATTTAAATTATTATCAAATTTATAATTAATTTTAATAATTTTATTATAATTTTGATTTTTTTAGAACTGAACCAAACCAACCCAAATTTTCAATCGGTTTTGGTTCGGTTTGAAGGGGAGATCAGGTTTGGTTCGATTCTAGAACCAGACCATCGAATGCCAGTTTAGCAATTCTATCTGAACCATCCGAATCTGATTCAAATCCATAAAACTCATATTTGAACCGAATGACTAAAATAATATAAATAATATAAAATTTAATATAAAAATAAAAAAATAATAAAAATATTATTTTAAAAATATTAAAATATACTATTATTAAATATCACCTGTTCGAATTGGATCACCCAAATCCATTTCTGATCTAAGTAATTTTGGATATATTATATATCCAAAAAGTTCGAATCTAATACCGATATAAACCAACCAGGTGAGATTTAGTTCGAATTCACCGCTATCCAAGCCCATCGCAAATGTCAAAGCCCATCCCTGTTTATGAAACGTCATACTATGTCATAGTTCCGGGTAGCAAGAGAACATTGAATCTGCCAAAATTTTGAGAAAAGTAAGGGATAAATAGGCTGTTTTGACTTATCATATTTTACCATATTTTGATGGTAATGTACATAGCTGTTCTTCAATTATTCATAGTTTACACTCGACTAATACTATTCAAACGGACCCTTCCAATCCAGCATGCTTCGTGACCATTCCAGTGCTGGTCTGAAGCCTGAATCTCGTGGGAGTTGAATTCTAAACCATAGAAATGTACAAATTACTACATTTTTAGCAAAGGCGAAAGGATTTGTATATTAATATAATGACTCTGATACTAGGTCAACCAATCTAAGGGAACAAACCAACGTTTTATTTGTTTCTTTTCCAAACCCATACAAAAAATTTTTTTTTTTTTAGAGGGTCATATTTCCACTTCTCCTATAAATATTTGCTCTCTCATCTTTGTCTCTAAGGACCGGTGATTGCCTAGATACATTAGCTTGGAGAGTTTCCATGGAGACCAAGGTGGAGAACTCTGCACGGAGACTGGAAGGGAAGGTGGCAGTCATCACCGGAGGAGCGAGCGGCATCGGTGAGTGCACTGCGCGCCTCTTCTGGGCCAACGGAGCCAAAGTGGTCATCGCCGACATCCAAGACGATCTCGGTCAGGCCGTATGTCAGCAACTCGACGAAAACATCAGTTATGTCCACTGTGACATAACTAAAGAGGATCAGGTGATCGCCCTCATTGATCAAACCATATCGAAGTACAAGAAACTCGACATCATGTACAATAATGCAGGCATCATGGGACCGCCAGACAGCAGCATCCTCACAATTGAGAAGGCCCATTTGGAGAGGGCCCTAAGTGTGAACGTTGTGGGTGCCTTCCTTGGTACCAAGCATGCGGCGCGGGTCATGGTTCCCCGCCGCCGTGGCTGCATCCTCTTCACCGGTAGCGCCACAGCCGCTACCGCTTGCATGAACGAGCACGCCTACGTTGCATCGAAGCGGGCAATCGTGGGCCTCGCGCAGAACATATCGGCAGAACTAGGGCAATTCGGCATTAGGGTAAATTGTGTGTCACCTTATGCGTTGGCAACTCCCATGGCTAAGCCCCAAGGGTCTGATTATGACCCTGTTGAGTATGAGAAGTTCATGAGTGAGGCTGGGAACCTAAAAGGGGTAATTTTGAAGGCTGAAGATGTTGCCCGTGCTGCCTTGTTCTTGGCCAGTGATGAGGCCAATTATGTGAGTGGGATGAACCTTGTTGTTGATGGAGGGTTTAGTGTTGCTAATCCCTCTGTGACAATGGCCTTCAACAACTTACATCAGAAATGAGAAAGTGAAAGTCGTTGGGTTCTTTTCTTTGTGAAGAGCCATCTTGTTTTCACCTACTATAACTTTTTGCAGGAAAAATCAATAAATTTTGTCAAAGGCGTGGAAGGTTGCTGCAACGTTGCTTGGAAAAGTAAAATTGCGGAAGTTTGATTAAATTTGAAGGAAGAGGTAAGATGTCAGGTCAAGAACGGTGGCCAAGATACAATGATGCAAGCCAGCGGGGAATATTGTACTAGACCAAAATGTTGTCTGTTCAATTGAAATTGCTAGATTGGCTGGACTTTCTCTTGTCTCTATACTTGATTACCCATGAAAATTTATTGTCATCAATTTGGTTCTCATGATCCAAATTAAGTTTGTCAAAGATTATTAAGATTATGATGTTCACCCTTGTTCTTGTACCATTTCTTAACTTATTTCCTTTTGTCATTTTTACACTTGGTCATGAGGATTTTTAATAAGTACACATCCTTGGGCTGTGGGGCAAGAGACGTGGTAACATAAATAAATATTAAGGGGTTGGTTAAACTGGCATTAACATTCATTTTCGGGTCAACCCAAAGCTTTATGTATTCAAACGGTCCCAAAATAACAAAACTTCGTTTTAAATGTGTTCGTTTTACAACAATTTCAACGTCTTTTGGTTGGCATGTATACATTTAGATGATATTAGGGTTCAGGGTTCAAACAACAAATTTTATGTGATATTGCAAGTGTTGCAAGTACTGATTATACAAGTTATTAGGGTTTTGGTTGGAGGGGATGTAATTTAGATTAAAGAAAAGAAAATGAGAAGCTTGAAAGAATTAAACAGAATAAAAATCAAAATCAAACAAAACAGCCCCAAATTTTTTAAAAGAAAACCTGAAATGTATACTTTGTGTGAATTGTAATCAAATAATTGGTTTTTAATAATTAATTTTATAATTCTATTATTATAATTAATATATCTAGAATATCTTCGGCGTGATTGAAATTCAACAAACCATAGCATCATTTTGACTTGTGTAATTAAATAACCCGCTTGAAATAGCTTAGTCAAATTTAATTAATGAAACATCGAACCAATTAAACCAAACTTTTAAATCAAATTTTATACCTTATTCAAAATTTCCGATTTTATGAAGCAAATAATATTTCGACAGTCCGGTTCTGGGGGGCCCACACTCACACCTTCGAGGCCCTGACGAGTGTGGGACCCGCACATGGCCCACTAAACCCAATCTTCGATCGATCACGTGTATTGCCGGCCCAAGGAGAGAGGGTCACATGCACGCGAAACCAACGTACAAAATCCAAAGACCATGTCACACCGCATAACAACCGTCCTGCAGCGCAACCAACCTCAACCAATCAAACGATCTTCATCAAATTATAATTCTAAATCCATGATTAAACCCATGATCCAATGTTCCAATCCAAATCCAACCATAAATATTTTTGAACCTGAACCCGACACCACCAAAAATTCGTTGCATGGTTCTTTTCAGGGGTCCAATTCCAAGTACTTGTCGACGTGCATTCGGACTCGTCTGTTTGGTGGGTGGTCTCAAGGGATTGAATGTTGTGTGAAACCGATGGTCGTTTCAACTTCTACCTTATTCAATAAAAATTCTTCAGATGTGCTTAAAACCATACTTTAATGGGAGTTCCCGTTTCTGTGCATTGTATATTTATGTGCTTTGAAAACTACGACCATGGTTTTGGTGAGTGACGGCAAGCTCACTCCTTGGCCGGCTTGGATTGGAGGGGGGATTGGATTCTCTGCCAGATTGAAAGTGACCCCATGTTCTTGTTTTTGCAATTCTAGAAGTTGAGATGGGTGGGGGAGGAATCTAATCTGAGCTTTTTTGTGGGTGGCGTGGCGTTTTGGTTGGGAAAGGATTGGGAGTGGGTGGTAGTGGTGTGGTCTCAGTGGGTGGAAAAGCGTGTTTGGAATGTGTTTGATGAAATAGGTAGAGAGTGAGTGGAGGGAAAGAGAGAGTGGGGGGAGAGAATGTTTAAGCTTCATAGGCATAGGGGGGACAAGTCTGGGGAGAGAGTTGATTTCAGATTCGGTAGCTTCCATGCTACACAGGTACCAGGATTGTTCTTCTTTTTTTGTTTATAACTCCAGTTCAATTTTCATTGTCTAATAATTCTGATGGCAGATGTTGTGTTTGAAATGTTTGATTTCTGATTATGGGAATAAAGATGGAAATGGTTTCATATTGCAAATGATTCTTTTATCTAACAACTAGCTGATCAAAGATGTTCTCAGAAATTAGTTGAACAAAGAAATTATGCTAATTTCAGAATGGGAATTGGATTTCTTCATTTTGTGATGTGGGGATAATGAAGGAGCAAAGATAATTTCAATGGGTGTGGTTGCAAGAAAAACGTTTATCTGTTCTCAAATATGGCCGATTGGCTCTGCATTTTATTGAGTCTTAAGAACAATTTGGTTGTTATATCCCAAATTTTTAAGTGGATCCTTTTGTTCATTAGAAGCAATGAATTTTTGTAGATTTTTATTGTGTTTTGATGCATTGGCATTCATCTTACCATAATGATCCTTTCTCTTCAAAATGTAGTCTTTTTTTGTAATTACTCTGCTCATCATTGATAGTCATACTAAAAAATGTTAATTTATGCTATACCCTTGGTGGCTATAAATTAATGAGATTATAACTTATGCTTGAGAGCAAGGATTACTACGAATTTATTCATATACCATTTTTTTCTAACTCTTTTTCTCTCTTGTGAGAAAAATATTTTCATTTTTTTCATCTTTTCTAGCTCCTGTGTATTAAAGTATTTCAACTGCTTAACTGTATCTGTTTATCCATAAATTAGGTACCTAAAGGATGGGATAAGCTTTCTATTTCCATCATATCGGTTGAGAGCGGGAAAACAATTGCCAAGTCTGGCAAAGCTTCTGTACGAAATGGAAGCTGTCAATGGCCTGATTCCTTGTCAGAATCTGTATGGACTACACCAGATGATGCTTCAAAAGAGCCATCTAAATATCCTTTCAAGTTTGTTCTCACTTTGGTATGTTTCTGTGAATGTTTAACTGCTTGTTGGCAGTTTAATGGTTTGTTTAGCAACTTGATTGATCTTTGTCACGATTAACCTCTAGGGGACAACAAGATCTAGTGTTCTTGGAGAATCAATTATCAACTTAGCAGATTACATGGGCTCAAAAGTTCCTGTTCCTATTTCATTTGCTCTAGACAAGTGCAGTCATGGAACTACTTTACAAGTAAGCACCAACATATTGTTAGAATTAATAAGTACAGTATATTTTTAATATACTTAAGATTGCTATCTGTTAGAATACAATATCACTAATCATTAACCGAGGTTGATTGAGTAATACTGGATAAGAGTAAAAATATTGCAATTCTTAAAAAGACTAAATGTAAAGCATAGATAGGGAGAATCTGAAATGAGTACTTCATGCTTACAACTACTTAATCGACATTGTATGCTTGTGTAAGTACAGATGAACCTAATGGCTTCACAATTTTTAAGCCTAGATAATGTGGTGCATCTGCATATTCTTTATCTTGCAAACAATTTGTTAGTGACAATTTTGACTTCCCTAACCTCATTGTAATAGCTATGTCTATGGTTGTCAACTATAAATGAAATATGACAGAACATAAAATCAGAATCTATTATGTTAGAGTTCTTCTCCGATTTTAAGATAAAACCATTTTTTATGGGAAATAGAAAAAATTTTATCCATAGCAAGCATGAATCATGCTATACAGACGTTCATCACCCACGTTCTCCACCCATGTTGTGAAATAAGGATATGTTTTAATTATGATCCAGAAAATCTAACTTAGGTAATTATACAAGGACGTGGGTGGCGAAAGTGGGTGAATAACCTCTATATAGCATTTTTGAGCAAGCATTTCTTGGCTGATTTCTTTCATGTTACTTCTCATTTTTCAGGTTAAAGTTCAGTGCCTTACCCCAAGATCAAGGTTCAAAAAACTCAATCATTAGTTCCTTTAATTAAATTATTTCTGGATAAATGTTTAACCCTATGATTAAATGTGCACCATTCACACAGAAGCGTCATAATAAGTGTCTGATTATCCTTATAATGAATGTTCATCTAATCCTTCTTAGGAATCGAAAATTACTGTATTTAAGGGGGAAATTATCTGACTAAACAGTTTTCAAGTTTGACCATGGTGTTTCATGGATATCTAGACAATGTGTATGTACTGACCCTCCATAGCTACATTATTTCAGTTTTTAATTGTTATGTATTGGCTGATTCAATATGCTTCAGATTTAAAAATCAACAGAAGGAAACTTCTTCAAACCCGGAAGATCTCAGTGTAGATTCTGATGACATGGATAACAAATCAGAAGGATCTGCTGGTAGCTATGCCAGAAGTGTGGGATCTTCCTCAAGCAACCACCTAGAGGACTCGCACTTGGGGGAGCTAGTCAGCAGGGTATGGATATTACTTTTCATCTGAACTTCTTTACGACCACTAGCTTAGACCTTAGTAACTAAAATCTATCCCTCCCAATTACTAATTAATAAAACATAGACCTAGGTGAGGATTTTCCTCATTATATAATATAAATTCAACAAACTGATCAATTATGTAATTCTAATGAGCTGAGTAGGAGTGTGTGCTGATAATTCTTTTATGCTCTAAGTGATGCAGAGCATCTGGTAGGATTTAATATTTTATGAATTTATGTACTTTTCTTGTTCTAGGGATTTATTTGTAATTTCTCTTACTTATTCTAGAGATACTTTAGGAATGCTTTGATTAGGGTTTTATCAATTACTTATAAATAAGATGTCATCCTCATTTATATGTAGACTTTGATGAAATATTAAATTAGTTGTATGCCTCCTTATCCAGGTTTTCATTCTACTTTCGTCGTCTATTTATTTCTTCCATTTTGACTTTATTTTTTCCTTCAGCATTCCCTCTTTTAGCAATTTAAGAGTTTGTCTAATTTCCAAATTACCAGTTATCCCCATTATCTATTACTTATGCATTAATTTTGTGGAGATGCTTTTTGTCAGCGTCGATACCCTGTGTCAACCAATCCCATGCTTAACAGTTTTCTTATCGATTATTTATTTTTCTTTCTTTGGTTTAAGCACTTAATTGTTTATCTTTTTTATCATGACCAATCATCCATATATTTTATCGATTGTCAATCAAATTAAATTTTTAGGCTCAATTTCTAAATTATTGGACTTTTATTTTTCTGCTTTCCAAGCTAAACTTTTTGGCGGGGTGCGATGAAAGGATTACAAAAATAATTGAAAACAAAAATTATGATCATTTGTGTTGAAAAGTAATTAGAAGTCTCCATCCAAATGGAAAATTGTCATCTCAATTGCAAAAGATGAACATGATGCATTTGACTTGGTCAACTCTCCTATATTCCAGCCCCGCCAACCCAACAACGTAGGGTGGATACTTCAAATGCTCATGTGCAGCCAACTGCGCCAACCAAGTTAGTTTATGACTCCCAATTGTCCTGCCACAACACACACCAAGTGCACTTAAATTGCCAAAAGAGGGAATGCCCACAAATTTTATGCAGTAAGCTATAGATAATGAGGATTACTAGCAATTTGGAAATTAGATAACTAGTAATTTGAAAATTAGTCGAACTCTTAAATTACCAAAAAAGGGTATGTCAAAGGAAAAGAAATAAAGTCAAAATGGAAGAAATAAATAAATGAAGAAAGTAGTCGAAAGTCCTGGATAAGGAGACACACAACCAATTTAATATGCCATCAAAGTCTACATTCAAATAAGAATGACATCTTATATACAAGTGAATGATAAAACCCTATCAAATGATTCCTAAAATAACCCTAGAATAAGTAAGAGAAATAACAAATAAATCCCTAGGGCATGAAAATTACATAAATTTATAAAATATTAAATCCTACTAGATGCTATGCATCACTAAGCCTCTAACACGCTTTGTAAGTATATCTATTTATTTTCACTTCCCAGCTTGTCTATGTGTGCAACTGCTTGCATCCTTCCCCTTCCTGATTTATTTTTCAGTCTCTGAAATACTTTTTACACTGACTGTTACTTGTGTTATTTCTCACAATTATTATGTTGTATTTTCATTTTTTGCATCCAGGATATTGGGCATTCGGCTTCTGGATCATACCGCAGTTCTGATTCAGGTGAAATACCAATGGGAAGAACTTCCTCACCTTCCACAAACAATATTGAAGGAGATGATTCTAGTCTTATCAGGACACAGAATTCCTTTGGTCACAAAGCTGGCTCTGCTAGCATTGATGATCCTTCTATATCCAATCATTCATCATTCAATTCAAGACCAGGACTGCCAAATCAAAGGCAGGTAGTTTCAGGTTTTAGTCCTTTACATTCTCTTGCTCCACTATCATTGAAGAGTAATAACTCGTCTTCAAAGGGTCTTTTGGAGGCTGCTGAAGACACCATTGATGAGCTGCGGGCAGAAGCAAAGATGTGGGAAAGAAATGCCAGAAAACTTAAAACTGATCTTGAGAATTTGAGAAAGGACTTTTCCGAGAAGTCTAGACGTCAGACAGATCTGGACATGGAGCTTTCTGCTGCATTTGCAGAACGAGATAGCTTAAAGATGGAGGTTGATCAGTTGAAGAAACTTTTGGATGAAACAGTAACAAAGCAAAAGCTATCTGCTAATTCAAAAATATTTTCTGAAGACGCAAACAATCTCTGTAAACAATTAGAATATGAATTGAAATTTCAGAAAGAAGCCAACTCAGACCTGTCCAATCAGCTCCAGAAAACTCAAGAATCCAATCTTGAGCTTGTTTCTATTCTTCAAGAAATGGAAGAGACCATGGAAAAACAGAAAGTGGAATTGTCCTCATTGATGCAGAAGGAAGAGTCTTCTAAGTCTGAGAAGGCATTGGATGCCATTGTTGAGTCACTTGAGAAACAACTTGAAGAGAAAAATCAAGAAATTGAGAGTGAGAAGGCCCTAAGACACCAAACTGTCGCAAATATTGAGGCACAATGGGCGAGGAGGGTGTCCGAGAAGGATAAAGAGATTGACAAGTTACATGGAAAGCTTCCAGATTCCCATACTAGGAATAGCCTAGAGCTGATTAATGAAATTGAATCCTTAACAGCTAAGGTCCAGGAGCTAGAGAAGGACTGTAATGAACTTACAGAAGAAAATTTGGAACTCATATACAGGCTGAAACAATCAGAAAAGGATCCTATGCTAGCTGGAAGGCCATTCAATTATCAACCTGTTTCAGATGATGTTCAGACAAAACTCAATGAGTTAGAGCAACAGTTGAAAGAAAAGGTGTTGCTTGAGGATGAGTTGACATTGTTTAAGAACAAGTGTGCAGATCTTGAAAATCAAATACAATCCACTAAGGAGCGATCATTTGATCATGACAAAGAAATTATATCTTGTCAGCCTGGAGACTCTGGAGATGAAGACAGTGTTCTTAGACAAAAAGTTGAAAAGCTAATAGCATGTGGCCATGTGGAAATATTCAAAATGCTCTATAAATTGGAAAAACAGATTCAATTGGCTTTGGAAGATTGTGGAACTACAATAACTAGAGATCACTTGGAATTTTTTACGGAGGATACGCATTATCTCTCTTCTGAAGAATTGAACATTTTGTTCAATGAGTTTTATAATATGATTGCAAAACTAAGCTACATCTTAGTGCAGAAGAAATCAGAAATTGAAAAGTTTGGAAACCAGTCACGATTGCGTGAAGATGAGAGCAGTTCTCTAAGGGATTCAATCATGCAGTTAGAAGCATCTAGTTCAACTTTGCAACAAGAGAAGGTGAATTTGGAAGAAGAATTGGAAATATTGAGTAACAAATATACTCTCACCTCCAAGTGCTTAGATGAATCCAGGAATGAAATAAATGTGCTTAAGGAGAGCGTAGACACTACACTTTCTGATTTCAAACTGCTTGAGAAGAAATCAGCAGAGCTGGAGGCTAGTAAGGAGGAACTTGAATCTCATGTAGCAGAATTGGAAGAAGAAAATTTGCAGTTGTCTGAGCGTATATCAGGTATGGAAGCTCAGCTAAGGTACTTAACAAATGAAAAAGAATCAAGTAGATTAGAGTTAGAAGGCTCCCATCATGCTGTAGTGGATCTAAGGAATCAAACAGAAAATCTACAGTTGAAGTTGGAGGCACAAAAGCTGGAAATGAAACAAAAACTTCAGGACTCTTTCAAGCGTATCTCTGAAGCTGAGGAAGAATTGGAATTATCGAAGAGAGCTAATTCAAAGCTACAAGTAACAATTGAAAATTTGATGGAAGAAGGCACCTCTGTTCAAAGAATAAATCAGGAGCTTAGGCGGCAGAGAGAGGAATTACAGGAGAAATGTACACATTTAGAATCGAATATTAGGGAGCTGCAGAATAGTCTTTTAATGCTAAATATAAAGATCGATAACCTAGATTCCAAAATTTCCTCTGTGGACGAAGAAGTAAACTTGAAAGAAAAGTCATTCAGTTCAGAGTTATGTGAGCTTTTTCAAAAGCACAATGATTATGAAGAAAAGGCTCTTGAAGTTCAAAATTTTCTTTATGAGAGATACTTGCTTAAGTCGGACAAAATTCAGAAACTTCAAAGAGAGGTTCAATCTCCCATATCCACAAACTTCAATGAGGAGAACAATTCTAGTGCAGATGCTATCCACCAAGTCTCAAGCCTTCAAACTAATAAGGTTAATCTTGAGAATTCGCATCATGAAATGCATTCTAAGGTGAAGATGTATGAAACAGAGATTGATACTGTAAGATTGGAGGCAGAAATCAAGATTCAAGAGTTAAGTAGTAAGGTTTCTGCTTTCCAAGAAAAAGAGAAACTAGCTGCAGTTGAGCATGAACAGACAATGAGATTTTTGGAGGATCTTAAACTAAAAGAAGAAAGCTATAAATCGAATGTGGCTGATCTCGAAATGAAGCTTAAATCTTCAGAAAGTACAAGGCAGCAGCTGGTGGAAGATATATCTTACATGAAGGCAGAATTGGAGAGAGTAACAAGTCTCCAGGAAGAAGTTCTGATGGTGAGGAATTCTTTAGATACAATGAAGTATGAAAATAGCAAACTGGAAGAGTCCATGAAAAGAATAAACGAAGAATGTGAAGAACATAAAGAAGAGAAAGCATCCTTACTAGAGAAGGTTTCCACAACACAAAAGGCTTTACTTGAATGTGAGGAGGCAAAAAGAAGTAAAGTTGCATTGGAAGAGAAGATCTTGAGGTTGGAGTGTGACCTCACAGCTAGAGAAGCTTTGAGTGCTCAGGATGCTGGCTTGAAGAATGAGCTTAGCCGCCTCAAGAGGGCAAATAGCCAGTTTCAAAGAAAAGTTCAACAACTTGAACAAGAGAGAGATGATTGTCTGAAGAAATCTTTGGCCCTCGAGGAAAAGCTGAGGGAAAGAACTGGAGAAAGTGTGAAGGAAGAACTACTGCTTGAACTGCCAAATGGAAGAGGTCAAGGATCTTTCAGCCAAGAGACTGTAGCATTGAAGGAGGTGAGTGTTGAAAATTTTTGTTCCTTATCCTTGCTTCATTTTTTTGCACCCAATAATTTGCTGATTTTTTTCTTTAACTGTGGTTTTTGTTTTGTTGGCTTAGTTATTGTATTTTTGTGGTTTCAATTTATGAAGTTTGATATACAAAATTACTTTCTTACTTGACACTTTTTACTCTAATTGCCCAATGGATTAATTTTTTTGGTTACTCACATGTACTGCAAATTAATTGAGAAATGCATAGAGGCAATCTTGATAAAGTCTTGGAGAATTGCCATGAAAGGCATGCTTGGAATACTTATATAAGTGTCAAAAATGATGGTGATCATTTTCTATTTTCAAGAAAAACATAATATTGGATTTTATACATGAGATTAAGCTTTCGTAAAAAACAAGAACAGTGAACATATATTCAAAAGCAATTAAGATATCACATGAGTCTTAGTTTTTTGTCTTTGGCAATTAATGTAGATGAATTGTAATTTTGCCGAGATTGAACCAGTATTAGACCACCGATTAAAGTCATGTTAATTACTTGAGAGTTAAGACTGGCATTTTGCTAAATTGGATCTAATTGAGAGTATAGATCATGCGTCAAATTTCCAAGAGGCATGATTCAATTGCATCAAAAAAGTACATAAAGTAGTTTGGGAAATAATAAAGGTGATTAATAGTAGTTTAGGATGACAATGTAAGCACTTCCATAGTGTTCTTAAATAGACAGATGAACCTTAAACAAACTAAGTGGCAAGATACATAAAAATATTTAATGAGGTAAATGTTCGAGAGAATTGGATGAATAAGGATCAATGCCAATGTTTCACATTTGAGATTAGAACAATGATGACAATGGGTTGGATAGATACATGCATTTTAAAATTCTAAAATGTACCTTATGTTTTGTGATTTAAATTTATCTTGACATTTATAAAGACCCATATTCTCTATAAGTTGTTGTTGACTGTGATATTTTGTTTGATTAGTAGCCTGTATTCAGTGCTTGAAAATATTGGATTGTTCTGACATTGTTGCCTTTTCATTTGATGAAGGATAACATAAAGATTCTTGGCCACCACCCACAAGTCTCTGTGGAAGGTCTTCTTGAAAAGGTTCAAGTTCTTGAGACTCAACTGGGTGATGCAGCAGAAGCAAATAACATGTACAAGGAACAACTTAAGAGGTTAGACTAATTTTGAAATTATTTCTTGACTATGTACTTTTGTCACAGGGTTATTGAGCTGGTTCAAACTCAAGAAAAAGGTGTTGTAAATTCAACTTCAACTTGAGTTAATATTTCCATTCGCTATGCAGTTTACTATCAACCCTTAATTAAGTCACTTCTAATATATATTTCTTTAGTTTATTACTCTCTCTACTCACTTTTCTGTGTCTATAATCTATTTTGTAACATCGCTGTTCTTCTCCAATTTCTTACTGTACATCAAATGAAGTTTAAAGGCATTCTGAATTCCTAGATTATTATGGATGCAGAGCCAGCACTCTGAGGCAGCATTAATCATTTTCAAGAGACTTTCAATTGACATTATTTTGTTAGACACAGTGATCCATGTCATGAACCTTTGACTGGCTAGACAGTTTTATCATCATAACTATATGATAATACAGTAAATCATTTATTATAAGGTGAATTTAGTAAGACTATCAGTTCTTATGAGCATTCCTTGCAAAAAGCATTATTAGCATTAGTCTATGAATCTGCTAACCTAGTACTTCGTGAAGGAGCTTGTTGTCTAAGGTATTTTCCATGTTATGATGCTCATCCTTCAATTTCATTTGCAGCTTTTTATCTGGAAGTCCATCTTTTCAAGCCAAAACTAGCAGAAAACGGAAAGATGAAGATGAAGCAACAAAAACCACGTCCAATAGAAGCAAGTTAGGACTGGAAGCGGAGTTGAAAGACCTCCGCGAACGCTATTTCCACATGAGCCTTAGGTATGCTGAAGTTGAGGCTGAAAAAGAGGATCTGGTAATGAAGGTTAGATCATTGAAAACTAATAGTGGAAAAGGCTGGTTCACAAGAGGCTAAAGGGTTTGAAAAATTTTTTCTACTCGATTCAATTCATTTAAGGCTGCCATTTTAATCTCAAAGAAATAATAATGGTGTGAACTTGCATATCCACACAGATATGCCTGCATTTTTGTATCACTTGCAAAATAGATATATGAGAGACACAGATATATTCCCTTGAAATGAGATTCAGGGCAGTGATTTGTAAAAAAAACATTTGAGTTCTAAATCTTTTTTTTCTCACTTTTCTTTTCTTTTCTTCCACAGTTGAAACTTGATTGAAGAATTTAATATTTACCAAAAACTATGATGTTTAGCATTGCCTGGTTCCATAGCGTATGGAACTCATCAGGACTGGAGGCAATGAATCCAGTTTTGTATGTATTCATTTAGGAAAGAATTGTTTTAACGTACGAACTTCTTACTAAGTTGGGTTTTTTTTCTTCTTATTTCTAAAAAAATGATGCTGTTTACATGCTACTTCGATTAAGCTGCTGCCTTATTGAGAAGTTTACATGCCTGCATAGATGGATTCTTTCCGGTTAGGGTGGAAGAAAGTAAATTTACAAAAAGTCCGCGGTTAATTTTGCTTTTGAATCAAGTAATAAAACTTACGAACACCCTCTCTATCATCTAATTCCAGGAATTTTAGGTTACTCATGAATCATACATTCTTCATTATTTCAATTTCTGCTAAATGGTTCGTTTTTTTAATATGGGTTCTTGCTCTTTAAGTTTGGTAATCAATATGCATATACCGAAGTCAACTTGCAGTGTTCTGCAATTGTTCTCCATGATTTACTCCATTCGAGTACAAAAATCTTAGATCAGCTGACTCTTCAGAAGTAATGTAAAAAATGGAATCGGTCCAAGTCACGGGTTAATTTCTAATGCTCTAAATCATTTAACTTCGAGGATTGATAATACAATGACTCAGTTTAGGAGTCAATCATTCACCAACATTGACCAAAAACAAGTTCAAAACAAAAAGGAAAAGTTGCAACTAAGCGCCATCAAAAGAACAAAGCAGATATATACATGTAGAACAGAATAGTCAATTGGCAACTATTACAAGCATATCATAGAAATAGACTTGTGAAGATGAAAGATGTCTCTTGCTTGTGTATTATCAATATGGATGTAGATTGTCATGGCTTAAGGATGTCTCTTCATCCAGGATAATTCAGCGAACACATAAAAATAACAAAGTAAAAGCATATGCACCATTAACAGGTTAAATAAGATCAATATTATAAGCTCTAATATACGAAAGAATGCTCGGAATCTACATCAACACTTTCCCCACCAACACCAGCAACTACAGTATCCTTCGCACGAATTATCCAATTGTGTGAAGAGAGCTGGCAACAGTTAAAATAAAGCCCATCCAATGCATCAACATCTGGTAGGAGACACATGCAAATTGAATATGCAGAGCAGTACTTGTCCTTGTCACTATGAAGATCACTAAGTTTAGGAACCAACACAGCATATCCACCGTAAAACCCACAATTCGAGTCAGTGGTTTTATATTCAGAATAGGTCAGTTCGACCGTTATTTTCGAGTCGAGTCAGTTTCAGAATACGTGTACTGAGCCGATGCTAGTTGCGTGTATGAGCTATGAGGGTCATGCATATCCAAGTAAATAATGATAACGTCAGGAACACAGCAGAACAGAATAAGTTATCAGATATATGTGAGTATGCCAATCATTTTTTTATTTTTATATATAGTGGATCGTAGAATTAGTTTTAGGCTGTTTACCACGTTAGGACGCGTTACGGGCAGTTTGGGTGGGTTGTTAGTCATAGAGCATATTATTATGATGTTTTGGTGTTTGTTTGATTTTACGGGATTTTTCCCAATTTTTATGAATTTTTTTAAGGATTTAATACGACTTAGTTATTATACTTGACTCGAGCCGTAGACGTGTCAAGTCTTATTTACAAGTTTGCCACCCAACCATTTCTTCACCACCCTCGACACTTTCCCTTTCCAAACCCTAGCCACCCCCACTGTTGGTGCCGCCACCGCCGGCGCCGTCGTCGCATTGCCACCGGGCATCATCGCCTAGCCCCGCCATCGCATCGCCGCGCTGCCCCGACCAGCCCGGACCGTTGCCAGGTCGCCAAGACGTCGGAAATGCCGCGGCTACGTTTCGGTCGCGTTACCAATTCCGCCGCCGGCGACTGTCGCCGCCACGATCAGGTGGCCGCCTCGACACCCTCAACCCCCTAGCAACCTTCCCCGACCGGAACGGAGGCCAGCGCCAACCATCCCGGCCGGATCTCCACACCATCACGACCAGCCTCTGTTTTAGCCCTTTTCCGGCGAGCTATCGCCTCGGCCGACCACGTCGACGTCGTGGATGTGTCGGGCTCGCCGAGCCGGTTCCAATGGTACCCAATATGACCACTTTCCGGCCAGTAGACGCTGCTGGCGATTGTCGCCGGAAAACCGCCGGAACTTGCCGAAAAACCACCGAAACCCGCCGGAAAACCAGATTTGCAGGAATTTGGCAGATCTTCCGCGGAGTTTATCTAGTTGAATCTGATCGACTTTGGACGCCGACGAGCACCGGTTTCGAGCTCCGAGACGCTCGACAGAAACCCTAGTCATCGTCGATTGCCGATGACGTGAGGTATAATTACCTCTGAGTTAGTTATTTAAAATTGATGATTGTTAGCATAGCATGATAGGATTGAAATCGAGATTGTTAGCACAACATGATAGGATTGATTGATTCTCATGATAAAAGTCTGAGCATGAAAGAAGTAATGATATGTATGATATGATTGGTAATAGGTAAATGTTAAGTGATCTAATGAGGTAGATCGAGTCGGAGCATGATAATGGATCACGATATAAGTTAGAAAAACATAATAAAATTGGTATGAGTAGGATGAGTTAGAATTATTTTCACATCTATGATTATTTGGTTGTAGCTGGTACCGTTTGTATTTTGAGTGTGATGTTCATTGTGTGTGATGCATCATTTAGTTAGCGGGCGTTAGTATTTAGTTTTGATGTGTAGGTATGGAATAGGAGCTCGCCGCCTAGGCACGATGACACGCTTGGAGCTTCTTCCAGGTCCGTTTAGGATTCGCCTCTGTTTTACGCTATTCTATTGTATGTTTATTTTATTATCTGTAGGACGGGTTAAGTGGCGCTTTATCGGATCCCACTTAACTCGGGCCATTTAACCGAACAGTTTTTCGGATTAATAACCCCTCGAGGATGAGATCCCTTGAGGATGATTTCGAAAACAAGATCCACCACAAGTTGCCTTCGGGCCTATTATATAAATCCCTACCCAGCCCTATATATATGTAGTTTTCGCGTTTTCAGTGAGACGAGAGATGGAGAAACCGATTGCATGTACCATGAGCGGATGCCGTGACAGTCAAAGCGGGCTCTGGATTAGTGCCAGCGGACTGTTCCATTCCCGAGGGATCCTGACAACTCCGCGTTTGAGTTCCTCACACCCGGAGAACGTGGAGGTTTACGGGTACTGTTTAGTACAGCGCATGTCCGGACTTGTGGTTCAAAGGGTACTAAAGGCGACTGCCTGAGAGTACTCGGCCTTCGTGCTCAAGGCCAGGAGAAATATGGAGGTAAGGAGAGGGCTTAGGATAAAGTTTTATGTGAAGTACTGAAAAAGAAGTGCCGTGAGTGGCACAGTACTAGATAGATCGGGATGCTACCGGGTCTGCAGCCCAGTGGCTCCTCAGTAGTGCCCTTCAGAGTGTTCACGTGGAGTATATGATGTTTTCTTTCATATGAGGGTTTGCTCTCATAGCCAGTTTGTTATAGTTATTTTATTTTTCGGACCAATAACACTTGTTACTGACGTGTTTTTATACTATATGTAGGTAACAATTACGAGTTGGAGGAGCCAGTTTGGACGGAGGAGCACTATTGTCGCTTGCACACATGTCAGTCAATTGAGTGTTTATATTGTGTTTATGATATTATCATATGGTGTGATTAAATGCTTGAGACATGATGATGTGACGTGATTAATTGTTAAGACACGATGACAGAATGTGAAACATGAATAGATTGCGTAGCAGGAGCGTGATGGGTTGAGACCCAAGCTTTAGAGCAAGTAAACAGTATATCAGATTGTGTGAATGAAGTTGCGTGATATATAGATACATGTTTATATATATGTTTATATATAGTATTTTGACAGGGTGACCCTAATTGCACTTTTAGGGGAAATTCTGTCCGTTTTATTTCAGAATTTTCATCAATTTTGATCGTAATTGTGATGGTGTGTACTTTGATTTGCATGTCATTCATGTAGTACCATGTTAGGAGTTGTGCATTCATCCATGCATTGAGAGTTATATCTTCATCTTAAGACGCCGAGATTGGATCCGCATGAGTTAGGTTCGGGTTAGCTGACCTAACCGGGGCCTGTAACATGCCGGTTCGGTTCACGAGCATAAACCGGATTTGGGATATTACATGCACGGACCTTCAAACGGAATACAATGCACATTCAATAGTCGTCAAAACAGAAGGTATGAGTGAACTGAAAATTAAGCCATCAGAGGTAATGTTAAAGATTATGTGCATTTCAGTATGAACCGTAGAAATATGAATGATGTTCTAATGGGGATTGATGCTATATCTAGTTTTTGATTGAGTTTGTAGCCCAAACACTTGAAAGTTTCTTTAGAAGACTAGTGAGAGTTGATAAATGGAATCCTCCATAACAAACACCTGTTTCACAAAAGAATTTTCCGGCATCATGATTGGCATCTCACCCCAAAAGTTTTCACCTTCTTTTAAGACTACATGTATCCTATTCAGTTAATTGGGTGCAATAGTCTGGAGAAATTCCTATAACTTGTCTGGCCATAAAATAATTTTTGTTGATATCACTATGAAAGATCAAAATTCCACTGAATGGCAAAGCAAATTCAGAGACATGGTTGCTTCCTGACTTCAAACTACATGAAAAGCAATTTCTTCATCATACTTCTATAGTTCTATTCGAGCATCGATGGCATCTACAACGCACAGATCAACCCACACCAACCCTATTTCACAACTTCTCATTCAAATTGAAAAATGAAGCCATCTTGACCAATTTGGGGGTCCATCATACGTACATCGAGATAATGAAAATTCGGCATTGTCAAGAACACACACGTCTGAAAAACACTTCATTTTGCATTCAAAATTGACACTGACAACGGCATTTAAAACCACACAGCTCAACCCACATTTCACAATTTCTGATCCAAATTCGAAAAGAAAAGAACAAAAAAGAGACGAATCAATTTTGTCCAACAGAAAATTCGGCATTATCAAGAACTGCCACCCCCAATTACAACCTTCTGAAAATGTAGCTTATTTTTCATTCAAATTGGCATCGGCATCTACCCCTAACAGCTCAGTCCACGCCAGCCCAATTTCACACTGTTTGGTTCATATTCGAAAGGGGTGTAATCTTGTCCAATCTGGGGGTTTATAACACTCATACCGAGCACTAGCAGCCACAATTGCAACCCTCCGAAAACAAATATAGTTCGTTTTGCATCCAAAGCTGGCACCTGCAGCCACACAGCTCAACCCAATCCCTCATGGCCCGATCGGAAAATGACGTCATGCACGACGAGGTCCGGCAGCCCCTCCATCGCGGTTCCCGCCAAAACGCTGAGTTCTTGATTTTCCCGCCCTTTTTAAAAACGGTGGGGGAACTTTTATATAGTAAGGGCCCCACATTTCGCTCCGATGTTGGAACTTGGAACCGATTCGATTTGTTTCTCTCTCTCTGTTATCCGGTTTGGTTCGATGCCAGGCTCTCCATTTATTCATTCAGCTCCGAGTTATCATCAAGTGTACTCGGTCCTTGAGCCTGGTTTGAACCTGTGAAAGGTGGTTTCATGCTAATAATTCTGGAATGGAAGCTTTATCTCTGAAGCAAATCACCTTATTTTGAAGTTTGAGTCGACCTATATTTTGAAACGGAAGCTTCAAATTTCTTTGGCAAATTTTAATTTGATTTGAATTTAGCATTTAGAGTCATAGTTCTATTAAATGTGAGAACTATTACGGCAAGTTTGTTTGCTTGCTATGGAATGGAGGCTTGACCTTTGGCCAATGTAATATTCAACTTGACTTAACTCCGACTTAGAAACTTGAACCAATGAGCATGTGCTTAACTTTCCTCATGAAAAATACACTTTTAACTTAATATTATAAGATTTTCATAGCCAATTTCCACTGATTTCATGATCTACAAGTTACTAAATATAGACAATGAAATGCTGAGAGGGCAGACGAAATCCTCATTATGTGTATATTTTCATGTTTGAGCCATGCATTATAAAAATTGTAATATGTAATGACTCTAACAATTATTACAACAAGGTTATGGAGAAGTTATAAGCAACCACTGTTGCATAAATTGCTGGAATTCGGAATCGGCCGATTCGACTCGGATCAGAGGAAAACCGATTCAAAAAATTCATTGAATCAGTTTTCATCGGAATTGGTCCGTGAATCGGCCGATTCGATCCGATCGGAATCGGCCCAAATTGGCCGATTTCGGGTGCAGGGGGTGGGGTGCGGTGGGGTGGGGCGGCGGCGGCGGGGCGGGCGGCGGCGGGGCGGGGGAGGCGGGCGCGGTGGGTGCAAGGCCAAACGCGGTGGGCAAGGGCGGGCCAGGGCGGGTCTGAGGGGAGGGGGGCGGGGAGCGGCGGGCACAAGGCGAGGCGCGGCTGGCGAGGGCGGGTCTGGGGGGAGGGGGTGGGGTGCGGGTCGGGCACAGGGCGGGGTGGGTCTGTGGGGGAGGGCACGGCAGTGGCGGCGGCGGCAATGGGGAAGGAGGGCAAAAACAGGAGAGAAAGGGCGAGAGAAAGAAATAACATTCAGTGGCGTTCTTATAATTAAAACTTGACTCATGTCCGACTCGAGTCCAAAATAATAACTAACTCTAAACAATTCAAAAAAATCTAAAAAAATATTAAAAAATATCATAAAATATAATACACACAATAATATCAAAATGACATCAATATTTAATTTTTATATATTTATATTATGAGTTGTCAAATTATTATATATGACCGATTTAAACCTATTCAAACCGATTCAACTGAACCGATTCTTATCCGATTTAGACCAATTCCGATTCTAAATCTAACTCTTGAAAACTCATTTCGATTCCGATTCCGATTTATGCAACCATGTATGCAACTAGAATTCACACATGAATGATAAAATTACACTATATGCAATCCAAACAAAAGCTGGGTAACATGGCTGATAGATTACAAGCCAACTTTTATTTCTACATACTGACATATTTAGATCTGCTCCATTTTAGATTTACACCAGCAGAGCTTTGACCAGAAAATGTACTCTGGTAATTCAAGAGGAACTCGTGCAACTTGCACATCAAATGGACTCCCTTTAGGGCTTGACAACCTGAAAATTAGCAAGAAGGAGCCAAGCTCACCATCTATAGTCTAAACAAGTTATAAAAATAAATCGTATGTTTGTATTACCTGATTTGTTGAGAAAGAAATGCTAAAAGGCCATGAGATGACAAAAGGAAACAAGCAACGGGCGCTGGAAAAAAGATATATAATGACAAGTGAAGGAAGGATGGGCGCAAGAGTTTGTAATGCTGGTCAAAGAGATGCCCTACAACCTTCCCGGCCCAGAATTCATGGCACATACTATGCTCTAGCTCAATTGTAAGGCCCACTACTTTTTAGGTTCCAAATTTGATTGAGCTCAATCTGACTTGATTATAAAACTTAAATCTGTATTCTAGAAACAAGTCATACCATGAAGAACCTCTTCACCGAGTTATCATTGATCATATGCCAGAAGAAAGTTGGTCCATCATCATTATTCTCTACCACTTCACAACAATTGGGAGGCATTCTTACTGATTGCAAATGCATGGTTGATCATTTTTATTAAAAGTACAACTATAAATAATGTTATAAGATAAAAACTTAGTTTCCTTTTGACTTCACATTGTGTATGACAATAGTAAAGAAAAATCAATAAAAAATTTAATCTGCAAAATTGAATGCAATAGGATGAATAGGATTTCTAATAAATACAAAAGCCAGCCCAAATAATATAAGGTGCTAAGGTCATGCAAGATACTTGCCAGGGACAAAGGTGAATGAACATTCAATAGACCCTGGAGAACATGGTAACGGAGTACAACTTTCATAAACAAACTCTTTCCCATAAGGATGTAGAACTGGATACTGGAAAACAAGAAAAAACTCATCGCTAGAAAATTCACAACAAATGTATGCTTCGAGCAGAGACAGAGAAACAGGCTACCAGTTTTTACCTCTATTTTATTCGCTATGTCCACAACTTATGCAAACAGGTGAACTTATCCCTGCGGTACCACAAGCAAATGACCAAAATCATGGAACTAAGCTACAATAATCGGGAATGGTACATCTGACACAAATTTCAAATCTTTGATCTTGTTATATCTTGTATTCTGTGAATACTATATCTCCCAAATCTCTGACAAACTTTTCTGTGGCAAAGTTTTTTCAAAAGCCTTAGAAAAATAATGCAATCTCACTCTAGATAGATTTCAAGAAAAACCTAAAATCTACCAAAACCGCAAAACTAAGATCAGATGTGATTCCAAAACACTTGTTTGGTCATCATAATTATTACTTTACAGAATAAAATTTTCATTAGAGAAATTATTGCACAATATTATTAGTAAATATAGACATATTTCCATTTTAGATCATCAAAATGGATGAAAAAGACAGTCATGATAATGAAAATGGCAAACCAGAAAGTTATTTGCAAATGCAGTAACATATATGCATAGACGAATAGGAAAAGGCCATATAAAGTCCAAAACACCACAAAGTGATGATAATTGAAATCTTACCAAACCAATGACACCTTCCCCACTAACATCATCCACAACAGTATCCTTAGCCCGAATAATCCAGTGGCGAGAAGAGAGTTGACAACAATCGAAATGAAAGCCATCCAGAGAATAAATCTGTGGAAGGAGGCACATACGAATCGAATAGGCCTAGTAATACTTGCCCTCATCATTGCGAAGATCACTTATTTCAGGAACAAACATGGCAGAAGCACGGACCTTAAAAAAGAAAGAAAGAAACAATGAAATCAAACAGCTAGAGGCACTTGCTATGGAAACAAAATAGAAGTCCTCCTAAAAGCTCAAACTTTTAAGAAAAGTAATTTTGAAACATAGTTTTAGATACAATTCTATGCTCAGAATCACTAGATACACATGCCATGAATGTGCATAAATAAAAACAGATGCTTTTTCTTGAAAATCGACTTCACTTAAACATTAAATAAGTAATGAATCTTAGACAAAAGAAAAGTGATAGAAATTGCTAGATTAGTGTAAAAGTATGATGTTTAATGTCTCATACTAACTAAGCTACTAGAAGTAATTTACCCATAAAACTACGAAGAAATAGAAACCAAAGCACATCGACAGATGCCACTATCATATTTTGCCTCAACACCTTAGAAAGTGATGCATAAGATGAATGTGAAAGTTAATTTACTGTCTTCTCACTTTCTGATTACCGACAAAAGAAGCAAATAGAACGAATACCTCACACCTCTTTTATCAACAGCTTGTCCAACATGCAAAATCCAGAAAAGAATAACATGCTAGGTTAATGTATTTATATATTACAAGCCTGGGGCCAGTTCATATACGTTGATAACCATATGTTGAATAAAAAAAACTTTAAACTTTAACCAAAATTATATAGATGATAAAACCATCATCAATAAAACCTTCTTCATATCAAATCATCAAGAAAATAAATTTAATAACGGAAGCGTACCTGGATCCATAATAGTAAAGCAATTCTTTGATTTCTTCTGGTTTGATCTTCCAAATTCTACACCGGTTCTCCAAAGCCAGAGTTCCTGGATGATGGGATACCAGAAAAGAAAAACAACGGTGCGAATTTGGGGACCATAACCGTATTTATTCGTATAACCGTATTTATCCTTATCTTTCATAATTCCAATTTAACCCATCATAAATTAGAGATTACGAAAACGGTATCTACACATATTTATCCATACTCATCTTAAATATATGGTATCTCCACATATTTATCTTAAATATTAATGGCCCATTAACCTTAACTTTAATAGATCAATTTAATTTAGGCCTAAACCTTATTAATAGCATATGATACAATTATATACTTGTATATATACGTCCAAAATCCAACAATCTCCCACTTGGACTATATATATAAAGATAATTGTATATTACCGTATGAGCTCCAAAATAACATACGCTATTATTCCAAAATAACAATCTCGTCCATTAATTAATGTTAATATAGGATCAAGGCGATTTTCGTTACATTTATCGTAACTAAACCCATCCATGGTCACATACATCAACATAATTAAATGACATAGATCAAGTATGGATGTGTAGCATGAAAATTACATGTAATTTGATCTGAACATGCCTATTTTCAACTGGTCCAACCTTATGAGATCACCAAAATAGAGTGAAACATAAACCAAATACCTCAACAAAACAAACTCCCACTAAAGTAACATATCATCAAATGATACAACACCCAGATGAGCAACATACTCATGAAAGACTTTGGGCGGTAAACTTTTAGTAAGTGGATCCACAACTATAGAGTTTGTCTCAATATGCTCTATAGAGACTTTACCGAAACTTTATCACTCTAAACTCTTTCTTTCACAACAAGGAACTTGATCTCTATATATATTTTGATTTAGATGAGCTCCTGTTGTTATTTGAATATGATACTGTAAACTGATTGTCACAAAATAACTTAAGTAGTCTTTCAATATTATCAATAATGCGCAGCCCTGTGACAAAATTCCGCAACCATATTCCATGATTGGATGCCTCATAACAAGCTATGAATTCAGCTGCCATGGTGGAAGAAGCTATGAGTGTCTGCTTAGCACTCTTCCAAGAAATAGCTCCTCCAGCAAGCAGGTAGACATAGTTTGACATCCACCAAAATCAGAATCAGAATACCCAATGATCTCAAGTTGATCTGACTTCCGATAGGTAAGCATGTAATGTTTTGTTCTCTGAAGATACCTTATGACTCTTTTGGCTGCTATCCAGTGATCCAATCCTGGATTACTTAAATATCTGCCCAACATTCCAACAATATACGCAATATCTGGACGCGTACATACTTGAGCATACATAAGACTTCCTATTGCTGAAGCATAGGGAATCTTTTGCATTTCCTTTCCTTCTATATCATTTTTAGGGCATTGATTGAGACTGAATTTGTCTCCTTTAGAAACAGGGGTATCTCCTGGTTTACAATCTTGCATGCCAAATCTTTTAAGCACTTTTTCTATATAGGTCTTTTGTGATAATCCAAGTATACATCGAGAACGATCCCGATGTATTTGAATTCCTAATACAAAAGACGCATTTCCAAGATCTTTCATTTCAAATTTCTTTGATAAAAATCTCTTGGTTTCGTGCAAGAAACTTATATCATTACTGGCAAGCAATATATCATCAACATATAAAACCAGAAAAATATACTTACTCCCACTAAACTTATGGTATATACAATCATCAATAACATTCATCTCAAAACCAAATGAGAGAATCACTTGATGAAATTTGTGATACCATTGACGAGAAGCCTGCTTAAGTCCATAGATGGATTTCTTTAATTTGCAAACCATATTCTTTGAATCTCCAGATACAAAGTTTTCCGGTTGCACCATATAAATTGTTTCATCAATGTCACCATTTAGAAACGCAGTCTTTACATCCATCTGATGTAACTCAAGATCAAAATGTGCCACTAATGCCATAATTATTCTGAATGAGTCTTTCGATGAAACTGGAGAGAAAGTCTCATTATAATCCATGCCTTCCTTTTGAGTAAAGCCCTTTGCAACAAGACGAGCCTTATATCTTTCTACATCACCTTTCGAATCCCTCTTAGTTTTAAATATCCATTTACAACCAATAGGTTTCGCACCTTCAGGCAATGGAACAAGATCCCAAACGTCATTAGCTTTCATGGACTTCATCTCTTCATTCATGGCATCAATCCACCTTTGAGAATTAGAACTCTTCATGGCCTGATGAAAGTTGATTGGATCATCTTCCACCATTCCAATATTATCCTCATGTTCTTCGAGAAAGATGATATAATCATCCGAAATTGCATTTCTCTTTTCTCTTGTGGATCTCCTCAATGGCATTTGCTCTTGAGGTTGTTGAGTTTCTTCTTCAGATATAACTTGATTAGGGAGATTCTCGACATTGTCTTGTAATTCTGGTATTGTTTCTTGAACAACATCAGGAATATAACCTTGATCCTGATTATTGTCAAGAACAATCATGGGAAGAGAAACAGATTCTTCTTCAAAGACAAAGTCTCTAACTTTATTTCCCTCTCCAAACTCAACATCCTCAAAGAACTGGGCATTTCCCGTCTCAAAGAATGACCTTATTGTGGGATCATAAAACTTATATCCTCTAGACCTTTCAGAGTACCCAACAAAATAACTGCTAACTGTTCTTGAGTCCAGTTTCTTTTCATTTGGCCTATAAGGCCTTGCCTCAGCTGGACAACCCCAAATGCGTAAATGCTTAATACTGGGTGTTTTTCCAGTCCATAATTCATAAGGGGTCTTAACAGTTGCCTTTGTTGGCACTCTATTAAGAAGATATGCTGTTGTCTTTAGTGCCTCACCCCAGAGTGAATCAGGTAAAGTAGTATGAGCAATCATACTTCTCACCATGTCCTTTAATGTTCGGTTTCGTCTCTCAGCAACACCATTCATGCTAGGAGTACCTGACATTGTGTATTGTGGGACGATTCCACATTCTTCTAGGAATTTGGCAAATGGTCCTGGACGCTGTACACCTGATCCATCATATCTACCATAGTATTCACCACCACGGTCAGATCTGACAGCCTTAATAGTTTTGTCGAGTTGGTTCTCAACTTCAGCCTTATATGCCTTAAACACGTCCAATGCTTGAGACTTCTCATGAATGAGATATAGGTAACCATAACGAGAATAATCGTCTATGAACGTAATAAAATATTGTTGACCATTCCAAGAAGCCATAGGAAATGGTCCACAAATGTCCGTATGTATTAGTTCTAAGACACTTGAAGATCTATTGGCACCTAGTCTCCTTGCATTTGTTTGTTTTCCCTTAATGCACTCAATACAGACTTGTAAATCCGATAAATTAAGAGAATCAAGAATTCCATTTGACATAAGTCGTGCAATTCTTTGTTTAGAAATGTGTCCTAAACGCTTGTGCCAGAGTAAAGCAGAATTCTCATTGGTTAATTTTCTTTTCGTACCACATAAACCCACATGCAAAGTTTCATTAAAAGATGTAATAGTATCAAGTAAATATAGATTATCATAAAAAGACAAGGAACCCGTACCCACAATATTTGAATTTAGAAAAAGACTAAACTTATTATTTCTAAATAAACAAGAATAACCAAATTTGTCCAATATAGAAATAGAAACCAAATTTCGTCTAAAAGACGATACTACATATGTCTCTTTCAAATCCAAATAATATCTTGTCTTCAATAATCTAAAAATCCTATTGCCTCAACTATAACTGAGTTGCCATTACCCACATAGATGAATCTTTCAGCATCATTTGGCTTTCGGCAACTCAGGCAACCCTGCATTGACACACTTATGTGAGTAGTATCACCCGAATCTAGCCACCAAGTGTGTATTGGTACTGAAACTAAATTAACCTCAGAACAAACAAAATTACGAAATGGACCTTTATTTACACACCAAGTGTGATACTTAGTGCATTCCTTCTTCATATGTCCAGGTTTACTACAAAAGAAAAAACAGCAAGAAGCCTGATTTTTTATTTATTTTGTCTTGATAGGTACTAGCCAAGTGAGTACTTTCAGCCTGTTCTTGCTTCAACCTTTCTTCTTCTTGCACACAATAAGAAATGAGCTCATTAAGAGTCCATTTGTCCCTTTGACAATTATAACTGACCTTGAATTGACTGAATTATACCGGAAGAGAAATTAAAACTAAATGCACGAGAAAATCTTCAGATAGCTCTAATCTTAGTGCTTTTAATTTTGAAGCAATATTTGACATCTATAAGATGTACTTTTTTATGCTTGTTTTGCGTTTAAACTTCATTGAAATCAAGTTCGACAAAAGCGTACTTGTTTCAGCCTTATCGTTTTTTTACAAAACGCTTTTCAATTTCTTTAAGAAACTCACTGGCTGTAGTAACCTTTTCAGACACATCCCCCCTGAAGGTTTCTAGAATCCCACGCTTCATGATCATAAGACTCGTGCGATTTGAACGTTCCCACTTCTCAATGTCCCGTTTTTCCTCAATGGAACTTTTGTCCGTAAGAGAAGAAGGTTGTTCAGTCCTTAATGTAAGGTCAAGATCCATGCAGCCGAGAACGATTATCACGTTCTCTTTTCAATCCTTAAAATTATCTTTAAGCATAAGAACTGAATTGATGTTGGCAGAAATCATATAAGCAGATTGATTAAATGAATCCATAGAACAAAACAACATGCCCATAATAAGATTAATAATTCAAACAATAGTTAATCCCATCGGCAGATACCTAGCACAACATTAATATTTAGTCTTTGGACAGAAATATTAATTTGTAAGTGGTACTCTCAGTGCAATAATCAAATATGGACAATAAATCCTGTCAAATAATAAACCTTCCTTTGGGCCGATTTATTATCCACATGGAAACTTGATAATTATCCCATATTTATTACCGCAAATGAATATATAATTCTGTCAAATATTAACCTTCCTTTGGGCCGATTAATATTCACATGAATCATATACCCACAACCGTCTTAATATTTTAAAATAAATTAATTTCTACAAAAGAGGCTACTTTGGCAGCATATTGTAGTCCTTAATAAATTTTAAAATATTAATTATAACTGAACCATAATTTGAATTTAATAATCCCAAATAACATAAAACTGAAAAAGGTTATAAAAATATCTTTATTTGGAAATTTCTGAAATTATAACCTTTTGTAACTTTATTGTCCTCATTTGATATTTAACCAAAAGAGGACCTTGATTTGGGAAAAATATCCCATAAACTAGATATTGACAGTGCAAAATTTGGGCAAAGTAAAATACATAATCACCATATTCACCATCCAAAATTTAGGGTATTCTAAATAAGTTGAAGAAGATTGGTTGTAAACCATGTCAATTTTGGTGAATAAGGGAATACTGTAAATTCGAACCATAAAATTTTCCCATACAAACAAGTATTGAATGATTGACTCATTCCAAAAAATAAAATAAACATAAATCAATTAATTCTCAATGATTTAATATGAAGATGCTCTGATACCACTTGTTGAATAAAAAAAACTTTAAACTTTAACCAAAATTATATAGATGATAAAACCATCATCAATAAAACCTTCTTCATATCAAATCATCAAGAAAATAAATTTAATAACGGAAGCGTACCTGGATCCATAATAGTAAAACAATTCTTTGATTTCTTCTGGTTTGATCTTCCAAATTCTACACCGGTTCTCCAAAGCCAGAGTTCCTGGATGATGGGATACCAGAAAAGAAAAACAACGGTGCGAATTCGGGGACCATAACCGTATTTATTCGTATAACCGTATTTATCCTTATCTTTCATAATTCCAATTTAACCCATCATAAATTAGAGATTACGAAAACGGTATCTACACATATTTATCCATACTCATCTTAAATATATAGTATCTCCACATATTTATCTTAAATATTAATGGCCCATTAACCTTAACTTTAATAGATCAATTTAATTTAGGCTCAAACCTTATTAATAACATATGATACAATTATATACTTGTATATATACGTCCAAAATCTAACACCATAATGTCTAAATAAAAATTGCTGTTAAATGGAGTCAAAATAAGAAAGAAAACAACATTTTACAAGTCCAAGAAATCAAACCTGAATACAGTTTGTCACTGCTGTTGAACATAGGGGCTCCACTTCTGGAAACAACCTGATTGACCAATTTCCCCCTTTAGAACAAACTTTAACAATTCCATTTTGTAGCCTTCTTCCATGTTCTTCTAACCATAGCAAAATGTCATCTTGTTGTTGAGAATCATTCATACTTTGTGCAGGTATTACCAATGCATCTGGTACACATGGGAGCATTTTTCCATCAACCGTCAAATTTTGGGTATAAAGCTGGCTGTCACCACAGTTAAGATAAAACAATTTGTTGCCATATGGACAAGCAGCAACTGGCATATACTCGGAGAACCATGAATAACGGATGTGTTTTCTGAAAACTTTAGCTTTCCTGATTACTAGCTGCGTAGGTAATTAGTAAACATTGGCTATTTGCGTGTAAAAGGAGTAGCCACCTATTACTCTCAAGGTGCCACTGTGATACGTCTTCTCAAAGTCCGGCTTTGGAAGTTGCTGTCCAGCACAAAATCGATATAAGAGTCGTGTCGTACGCGATAATTTCAAGCCTAGCTTGACTTCAAGCTCATTTAGTTCAGCTTCAGATGCACCATCTAATAGAGTTACTGCAGTCTCCAGAAAGTTTTGTTCAAGCCATGTTTTTATCACAATCCAACACTGTTTGACTCCTTTGACAAGAGACCGTGGATACGTAGCAAAGGACTCTCTCCAAATCCTGCATGCATCCTGGAATATGTAATAAAATGCACTGTTAGAAGAAATAACTAGATTCTACCATAAGGCGACAGCTTCTTATAGATAATACTTTGTGCAAAGTATCTAAAGGCAAGATGACAGCAAAAACAAAATAATAATAACCAGAAGCCAGGTAAACACTCACAACTATAAGCTCCTAGCTTACCCCCAGAATCCAATAGTTTGAATCACGACAACTGGAGCTCTGTCTAATCCTGAATGATTAAAGGTGGGGCTAGAGTCTAGCGATCCCTATTGTTACAACCGTGATTCATGGACGTTGCCGGGAACTAGGGTTTGGGTGTTGTCCTTAGGGTTCCCGCGCCCATGAGGGGATAGCGGTGGCTATCCGAATGGTGGAAACAACATGTCGAGGCTAACCCGTGTTGAGTTGCAGGTTACAAACTAAGGTGCACGAGGCTGTCGAGTAACCGAGCATGGCGTGCTGGGTTATAGCAGTTGTGTCGGCACATGGGTCGGTATTTGGTGTATCAAGCATGTGGTCGAGTCCAGGTCGTGAAACATCAAGTTGCTGCTGATCGGTGTTTGGGTCGGCAGATCAAGGTTGTGGTGCAACCATGGACCGAACAGGCTATCGAGACGAGTGTGCAACACAGAATGCTGAGCAGCAGCTAGTACCGAGCAAAATAGTGGAACTGTGTTGGAAAACAGTACCGAGAACTGTAGCGAGCAAGCACGCGGTCGTGTGCGCAGGTGTGCGCGCGAATGAGCGACAGGCGTGCTGCTACGCGAGTGCGCGGGCGTGCGATGGAGCGTGCAGACGTTTGCTGCGAGCGGGTGTGCGCGCGAGCGGGTTCTGGTGCGCGCGGCAGTGCATCGGCATGTACGAGTGGTAGGACTGGTGCAGGGCGATGGTCGTGGACCTTTGCCAGCATATGTTCAGTGGATTGCTGAGGGAGGTTGGACCATGTCTAGACGTTGATGGGGTCGAGCCGGCGGGCGAGACGAGCTGACCAGCGGTGCAGCCAAGGGGTTTGTGATGAAGCTTCATGCTGGGGGCGTATCTTGGTGGAAGATCTAATATGCATATCCAGGGATGTGAAGGCTGCAACAGACTTCTGGAGATAACCACAAGGCCGTTGGGTCGAACCTAGACGTGGTGTGGTGCTAGGTTGCTGGATACGGTGAGATCACAGATCTTTGTGGATAGAGATGTTGGATCCGGAGTTATCAGAAACAGATGGGGCGTGCATATATGCATGGGGTTATGCTGGAAAATGAGAAGGGTGGATCAGAGAGGAGGATCACCAGGTCGGTGGATCAAGGAAGATCACTAGGTGGGTGGATCTAGGAAGATCACTATATCAGAAAGGAAAGACGTGGGAGTGGATAAAGAGAGGAATCGAGTCCGGTGAGGAGGAGAGTTCTTGCGATTCCAGGCGTGTTCCTTTGTGAGGAAAGGCAGCGGGGTACGGCTGGTGAGAAAGAAGCGTGGAGTTGCTGCAGCCGGTGTTCGTGGTGAGCGCTGGAACTCCATCGGCTTGCTGGAAACCAGGTACACGTTGTTAGGTTGCTTGTGTTGGCAATCGGGATAGGATTACTCAGGGAGTAATTCCTGTGTGCGCCTTTGTATTTGTGGGTACATTGGGGCGAGGCTATGGGGGCTGTCCACAAGCCGAGTAGGTGCTTGAGAGGAGAGTTCGAGTGCTTGTAAAATCCTTATGATCGGGTTAATGATATAAGGTTGGGAAGTGTTTTCCCGTAATCTGTGTTTTGCTTGTTGGCTGGCGTTTAAACAGGGAACTTCTGTATCCTAGGTCATGGTCGAAGTTTACAAGGCAGCCGGTTGTGGGAACTGGTGCTGAGACGAGCAAGGGCAGACGGCACGAACCCAAGATGCGTAATTGCTGGTTGGATGATCGGGCAGTTCAGCGTGTGGTGCTATTTGACTTCTGGAACAGCCTATCGGCAAGGCGTGTCGGTAGCCAGAAGTGCTGTGTCGGTGTTTGGTGTGGTGCAAACACATTGTGATCGAGCGACAGGTTGAAGGCAGCAACCTCGAGGTGTTGAGGTTGGCCGAACACAGGTTGGTGTTGGCGTGCAGGCTTCCGGAGTTTCTTCAAAGTTGCATTCTTGGTGTTAGGATGGTGTTCTCGGGTGAGAATACGCCGCCCGGACTGGTTAGGATCGAAAAATTTTAGGTCCTTGAATCAGGCCCGTGACACCTACCTTCCTCGATTGTAGACAACATCAATCCTTAAATGATACATCTTCATCCCATTCCTTATTGCTACCGTCCATTATTCACACAGAAATTGCTACAATAAGTTAATCTTCCACACCTTGATGAAGCGGGGACTGGTGTCAAGAATAGCATTCCACCTAGCTAAATGTGGCGCATGTCGGCAACCACATCAGTCAATCCACATCCACCCAAATTCGCAAGTTCTGTATCAAATTCAAGACCAAAAAAATGGAAAAGAATCGATCTTTTGTCACAATGTACAAGCAATTGAGTTCATTCCCCAATCGCGAAATGACGCCACGGAGGACGAGGTCGCCGAGGTCCTCCACCGCCGCCCATTCTCCGCTCCCGAAGTTGTGGAGGCCAAGTTGTACTTCTAATCTTATCAATCATATACATTAATTTTATATCACTCTTAATATTTATTTAATTGAAATTATTATTATTATTATTTATTACTATGAAAGAGAAGAATTATGATCCTACCTAAATTATGAATTTTAAAAGCATTAATAAATTTTATTATATTTATAATTTTACTTCCCAATTAAAGTTTTTTACTTATTAATATATACTTGATTTAAATTTTTACAGATTTTACATATTTATTTATTTACATGTTGTTATTTATTTTTAAAAAAACTTAATATAATTTTATTCAAAGTAAAAATCTTTAAAAAATAAAATATATTTAGTTATTAAAATTTTTGCATATTAAAATTAAAATTACTTTTAATATGTGTATACAACTATTTTTTTGTCAAAATTAGATAAATATTCATTAATTTTATTTAATATAATATTGTATTAATTTTGAAATTAATTTTATAGATTCTTAATATATATTATTAATAACTTTCAAATATACCCCGCCCATCATGTTGGTTTTTGGCTTATTAATAATAAAAAGGGAATTTAATACTAACCTCTGATTAAAATTAGGAAATTTAATCAATCAAAATACAATAAAATTATCTCCCAAAAAGAAAAGGGTCACATTTTCAAACCCAACTAACCTTAATTTCTTTAATAAAATAAATTAAAAATATCATCCATTATAGAAGGTCATGTGTTCGAACATTGCTAATTTAAATTTCTAGCTTCTAATTAACAAAAGTAGGTCTAACCGCCTTGAAAAAAATATAAAAAAATAAAAAATAAATCAAATTATTATAATTTATCTTTTTATTTAAATAAGATATACGTTTAAATTCAATAAAAGTCTATGTCTAAATTATTACAATCTTTATCATTATTTAATAAGAGTTTTATATAAAATTAAAATTTATCTTGTATAGGTACGATATTTAAAGTGATGATTCATGGTATAATTTTTTTACTAACATCGATTTTTGTTACACTCTATAGACCTATGTGAAGAAGGATAGAAAATGTGTCAAATAATTTTCTTTTGCATAAAACCAAGAAAAAAAATAAAATGGTGCTTCAGAAAAAAAAAGAAAAAAGAAAAAAATAATCAAAACTGTAAAATATTATTAGCTAATTGTATTTGTATATGAAGTATATATAAAAAAAAACAAAGATTACTGCTACAAGTAAACGTAATAGAAACTTAGTTCTTAACTCGTGGTGCAATGACTATAAGATTTATGAGTTGGGTGTGAGGAAGGGGATTCTCAATACCTCCTAGGAATAGTTTGGGCGAGGTTCATATGTGTGTGTGTGTGTTAGGAGAGTGAAGGGGATTATCTTTAAGAAAACGAAGGGAAAACAAGAAATAATAGAAACCGAATATGCTGGGTTAGAGTTTCAGATTTTATTTTTTCAAAGCAAGTTTCATATTTATTAAACCTTTTGCGTTTGAACTTTTTCGTTGGGCCTCCTCTATGACACACACATATAACCTTGCGCCTTTTGGGCTTGCTCCAACATTGTCGATGTTAACTTGAGAGGAGTTATTCTTTTGTGTGTATAAAGCAAACAATTATTTTAAGAGATTATATTTGCAAAAACTACACGACTTAGATATTATTCTCTCATAAATCATAATCTAAGCTTGAAGAAAAGGTAATAGGAGGGTCATATGGATTATGTGCTTAGAGATAGGGCTGCTAAACAAGCGAGCGAGCCGAGCTTGACTTATGTTCGAACTCGACTCGAGTAACTCAAAGCTTGTTTGAGCTCGACTCGAAATCGAATGAGTTTTGTACATATATTTCCGAGATCGACTCGAATATTTTTTATGTTGTTCAAGCTCAATTCGAGCCCCAATATATTTAACTTGTTTAATTTTAAGGAGCTCAAAACTCACCCATTTGGGAGCTCAAAAAACAGCTTGTTTGGGAGCTCGAAAACAATTTATTTGGGAGCACAAAAATAACTTGTTTGGGAGCTCGAAAATATCTCGTTTGGGAGCTCGAGAAACTTGTTTAGGAGCTCAAAAACACCTCTTTTGGGAGCTCAAAAGTAATTTTACCATAAGGTCGATAGTAACTCATTTAGGAGAAATATATCCAACTATAGAGATTAAAATTAACAAAAATAGTCTATCAAAATATTTATATAAGCTATCTCAATAATAAAAAGTCGTTTCAAGTTACAAATATATTTTAATTTTTTTATAAAATACCTAAGACACCATTTAATAGTAAACGTTTCCAAAAAAATAAAATACTTAGAATTGTAAACCCAAAATTGAAAAAAACTATCAAAAGTCTATATTTTATAACCTTCGTCTATATTACAGTTTAAGAAGACTATGATGTAAAAAAATAATAAATAATATTTCATTTTACATGTTATAAAAAAACCATGATCGAAAATTAAATAAAATGATAATATTTTTAAAAATTATCTTATAATTTATTTTAATACATTCATTTATTGTATATATTAATTAATTTTAATGAAATTAATAGCAATTAATTTTATTTTGATGCAACACTTCTATATCATAAATTAAGCGATTGCAAGTTTACTGTGTTATCACTTAACAGTATTAATTTGCCTAATAGTGCTAATTTGAAAAAAATTAAGCAATATTTTTTATAAGGAAATGAAGCTAAAATGTAGGTGTAAATGATGAATATAATTATTTTAAACGACTAAGTGATGTTTTTTATGTACAATAAAATAAAAACCTTTGCGTGATCGTCAAAGTGGCGGTGGTGGAGGAAGAAGGTGGTCGGGGGACTGGGAGGAAGATTGCACTTCGGGAACACCGGAGAACTCAGGTTGCAGTCCGGGCAGAGGAGGACAGCGATGGATCGGGGAAGGTAGTCGGAGATGAAGGCTTTGGTCGGCCACAGTGATGGCGGAGGCAGTGGCTAGAGCTATGAGTCGATGTATATATTTTGACTCGAACTTGATGGCAATGTATATATTTTGAGTATGCAAATGATATTATGTATATTATTATATTATATTATCGAGTCAAGTTCGAGTCGAGTTCGAGTTATAACCGAGTAGAGCCGAGCCGAACACGGCTTTGCTCAAGCTCGGTTCGTAGGATTCGGATTTGACCTTGAGCATTTAAATATTAAATTTCGAGTCAAGTCGAGCCGAACCAAACTCCAAATGCTCACGAGATAGCTTGCTCAAATATCAACTCTACTTAGAGACCGATAAAACATTTAACCGTGACGATATATATGAATATTTTCATGCGAGAGTTTGATTTATTATCGAGTGGAAAATTTTCAAAGCAATCACAAATTACCATTTCTTCTTCTATTCTATTGCAATTTTCAACGAACTATTAAATGGTCCGAAAAAAAACTAACTATTAGATTAGTTAAACATTATTATTGATTAACTCACTCGTTAGTCAGAGGTTACATTAACCATTCAGTGAATGGTCACTGCCCAAAGCGTGTTTTTGTTTACTTAGTAATTACAACTTATTCAGTTTAATGGTTGACATAAGACACCGGGCTGTCGTCTTGACAATATGACGAATTGATAATTCGGACAATCCTGTGGTTTAATTTGTGAAATATAAATGATTTTCAAGAGATGACCCGAGAAAATTTATCCACTGTGTTATAAATATAAAGTAGTGAACGAAACGAGAGAGGAAGGACAAAATGCATCTTTAGCAAAAAATACTGATTGACCAGCAATTTTTTTGCCAATTACAATTACAAGTGACATACACAACCACCAATATGAAGACTTCCTCTTTTATACTTCAACTTGTTGAGGAAATATCTGTCTATCATATTCCTCTCATTCTCTTCAACACTCAAATAATAATACAAGCCAAATATTAATAGACAATAGAACCATTCTATATCTGTACACCAACAACAGCTTCACAACGAAAATAAAAACAAAGAACATCACTTTAGATGCCCTCGTCTCACCATTGGGAGATGTTGTTGGCCAATTGGAGGGACCCCTTAACATTCCACACAAAGACTCAAGCATCAAATTACTTGTAACATAAACTCAATATCAACCCAAATCCTCTTCACCCCCAACACTCTGGAGTCTGGGAATGGTCCCTCTTGGGGTCACTGCAGTAGTTGTACACCATGTAGTACCTCTGTGCCCACCTCATTGCCTGCATTTGCTGGTATGAAAGGCCCCCGCCGGCGGAGGGCGAGGCGGAGGCTGGCCGGCAGTAGAGGGGGCGTAGGCGGTGCAGCCAAATGCGACGAAATTCGTGTACTGCGCGACAAATGGCTGGTACCTGTAGTCAGCCTTGTACTTGCCATCCTCAGTGGCCCAAGAGGAGGCATCCCATATGGAGCCATAGAGCCACATTGGTCTCAAGGGGAAGGTTGCATCACTCTTCCTTGGATACCTTCTTATGGGCACATCATCCACAAAGAATCTGTACATACCCCAAGGAAAATAGTGTTTGATGAGCAAACAAAATAGTTTTGTAAGTTAGGGCAGGTAGCTATGAGAGAGAGACAAGAGGGAGTTATTTGGATCTGTTCTCATTCAGTACCAATTGGAGAAGAATATCAGTGTTGATCAATGTCAATAAATGGGCACCCTGCCACAATGAGGGTAGCTAGTTTCATCTTAAGCTTACCCCTCTTGACCCTTGGGTGTGTAAGAAAAGGCATATGTAAAGAGCCCACTTGCTTTTCTTCTCGGTCACTCTCCTACGTGAACTTACTTTACTTTTCATAGTAATAGATAATCTATAAAATTATGTAGGATAATTATTAATATTATTCACAATTAAAGAAAAATCAAATAGAACTAAACAATTGTTTCTTTTCCTATTTTGCTCGTGACCATAATAATATATTAGTACATTGATGTACAGATAAATCCAACCGAATAAGAATAAATTTTGGGGCGAAGTCATAAAATTTTACGTGATATCTTTTTATTGTAATTTTTCTTTTTTTTGCTATGTAAAAATTTCCTTCATGAAAAATTAGAAAATCAAACAATGGTTGAAAGTCAGGGTTACATCATTATCAATTATTCACACTTACTTGAGGTTGGTAGCATGATTTATTTTAGCACCAAGTACTTAGAATTATTATTTACAAAATCTAATGACATTTTCATGCATAAAACAAGATGACAAAGATTGTTATTAGATGTCTTTTGTGACATAAATCTCCAAACAGAGGATAAGATGCCATTTGTATCAGTCAGTCACTTAAAAGTTTGATTAGTCATTTTTTTTAAAGAAAATATAATAGGTAGAACTGTTTTTCACCAACATGGTGGCTACCCATCTCAAGAATTCTTAAAATATGTTGGATTCTATATGGCCCAAAGACAGGGGAACGCGGCATTGCAACTGTTCAACATGAGAAGAATCCTCTTGGCTTCCTCTTCCCATTATTGAAGAGGAGGCCTCTTTTCCAAAACGCCATGGTGTCTCCTCCTTGCAAATCTCATGATAATCCATTAGCCATTTGTGCCCAATACCATGATATATCAGACAGATGATCCTAGCCCTCCATCAGAAAATACCCACATCTAATGTATGTCAAATATCATGACTCACTAGAGTAGGGTGAAAGAAAAGGAGCTTAAACAGTAAACAGTGTTCTTACTGCTACTGGTCTGAGAAAAAATAAACCATGAATGCATGTCATGATCATAAATTTCCTCAATTTATATCATAAAGTCATTTTTTTCTTTTACTTTTGAGGACCAGTATATGAGACAGTGGGAGTGATATTCTATTGAAAATATCTCATACACAGACAAGAAGAAAGAGTTAAGAGAGATGCCAAGCAGATACTTACATGATCTCCTTTGCACTCCAAAAGATAGCATACTTGTGGAAGTTTGCAGTGGGATCAAACCAGAGGTGGAACTTCATCTCCCTCCCTATGACCCTCCCATCACCACTCCCTCTTACATACACATTAGTCTGTAGAGTGTAAGGCTTGCCAAGGTTGTGCCCAGGAACTCAATGTCCACTTCATCATGGTACCCTGGATGGGCCTCACTGTTTGAGAGCTGCAAAACAATGGTGGCTCTATATGTCTCAACAACCCAAAAATAAAAAATAAAAGCATGACCAGTTTACTTTAAAGCAGCGTCAACATATCCAAGCCAATGCTCTCACATAGAAGGATGTAATCACTCCTGCAGTGTAACCAGGTTGGAGCTTAATTGATGCCCCGAAGTAGCCCGATCAGAACGGTTTAACCGACTTGAACCCACTTCCTCCTGATCAGCATCAAAGATGATCAAAATGGCAGATTTCTAAGACTTAATGAATATGCATGAATATGAGCTTCAATGGAGTTGTGAAAAGAGTAGTAAGTGTGAAGGAATTAACATATACCTGTGAACTGGTCTAGCCAAATTTTCAATTGATTTTGTGAAACAATTTGATGTTGGGGCCCCCAAAGGTTGTGGAAGCCTTGGTAGAAGCTCATTGTCCTAAACCTGGAGCTGGGATAGAAGCCAGGAGAAGGAGGATATGCAGCTTTGATTGAAGGAATGAGGATCAAGAGAAGGAGGGAGAGGAGAGCCATGATAGGTAGGAGAGGGGAGGGAGGAGTAGAATGATTGTCTGCTGCTTAAATGCAGAGAGGTAGGCAGGGGAGTGGGAGAAAGGATAGTGGCAGTACAGTTGATATAAACAAGCAGATTGAGGTAGTCCACCTAATAGGAAAATAATAAGTCGGAGGTTGATGGGGAGTTACACGTTCTAAATAGAAATATTTTTGTGAAGGGAAAGATTAGAAACACCAAACCAAGGAGTGATTATGGAAGGGACACAAAGGTATTTATAAATATTTTTGTCACCGGTATCGGCTGTGACAATCCCGTGACAAATTCATATTCATGCCCAACCCGTGGCATCCAATTTGTCACAGAATATATAATGCATTTATCATGTGATTGCCCTTGATTGGCAAATACCTAGTATTTTAACCCTGACTCCACTAAGGGCATTCGTCGAGCACAGCCATTCCAGGCATTGCTAATGATCGGAGAGGGCGACCTTATATGTACATAACTTCACACAGTTTTACAGAGAGCAAAATCACTATTTTTTTGGTCACAACAAAGAAACAAATTTGCAATTGCTATCATAATTTAGGAAGATGTCACTAGACATTAATAAAGGTAGGCAAGGAAAAATACGTTCAAGCTTATCAACAAAATCCTAAATTATTGCCGGTTGGCATTATGATTCGAACCATTAATTTTGATCATATATAGTCGATTAAACACTAATGAATACGTCAAATGTTGTGATTAATTGGTTAACATTAGATTGAGATGAGAATATTGAGGGATTGGGGAGCGGTAGTGGTGAATGGTGATGGGCATAATATAGGATAGAGATTTGGGCAGTCTAGAAAAATCTGTCAAATGTTGTGCAGTAGTAAGCTGGAGGTGATTTAATTCCTCATGTTTTCTGCCTGCATTCATTAAAAACGACATCCACGAGGCTGGCTATTCCATACTCGGCGCATTCTAACACCAAGATGTGGTTCCCTTGTGGCATGAGCGTGGTTACCGTCTGAGTCCAGCAGAAAAAGGTGACACCCACCTCATTAAGTGGATTCCTAAACCCTTTTTAAGCAAAGTTGATCTTTTGATTAAGTCTAGCAATTTGATCAATTTGTAGTGGTTGCTTATTGTAGTGTTGTTCTTTCTATAGTTCAAAATTTGTTTGTTTGTTTTTTTGAAGATTTTGTGGTCTCTCGTTAAGCCTAGATCTGTTCCACAAATATTTTAATATTTTAATATTTTAATGATATGTTATTTATATAATTATATAAAGTGTAGTTCTTGTTGTACTTCGAGTCATTTGTAATATATTGAAAAGGAGGCACCACTTCGAGTAAAGACCGATCATGCATGAAGTTTCTTTTGAAGTTTTTTACATTGGGTGACTGATACTTTAACCCTTAACACCATCCTAAATTTTGTTGATTTTCTCGTTCTTGTAAAAAATTAAATTAGGTGATGAGATAATTTTTTACTATTTTCTTTTAAAGGCTTTCCTACAATAAAAAGAAAATTCTCATTTTAAATTACAAGTCACATTATATAATATTTAGTTAATCTCTTCATAGTTGTAAACAAGTAATTATGAGTCTCAACTTAACTATGCTAGCAAATTTAGGATAGTTTCCTTTTTTATGAGGGATTAATATATAGGAGATTTTTATCCCACACAAAAATTTTGCATGAGTGGGTTTTGGACGTCCAGGAGCAACACAAATGTATAAACAAAAGGAACGTGGAGTGTAATGCCCGCCCGTTCCGAGTCACAAGTCAAGTGCTATAATATAAAATTAAGTGCATTGTAAATTAAAATTTTAATTAATTTATCAATATCATAAATAAATCCATAACATAAAATTTTGGTTAAAAAATGTAAATTAAATTCATACACAAAAAATTAGTTAAAATTTAAATTCTAAGTCATACAATGAAATAAAATATAAGATAATAAATACTTGGAATCAACTAAGACTCACGAAACAAATCGAAATCTAAGTGTAATACAAATATACCAAAAATATAATAACAAGTAAAGTAAGAAAAATCAATAGTGTACTAGCAGAGTCCTCTAGTTGTGTAGACTTTAACCCATCCATCCATGCTCAAACTTGCGGAAGCAATTTCGCGTTAGTGATAAAAATACTAAGCCATATAATTATAAGAAACAAGTTAATATATTCCATAATATCATTAATTGAGTCTTTTAGTGATTATGAGCATATGCTAAACTCCAATTATGCTACGAGGGTGGCCACCGCATCTAGTTATAATCTCATGTATGCGCACACATGCTTACGTGACCCACGGTTTATAGTTACTGATATTTATCATTGACTCACCTTCTCAGTATTACAAGTACATAATGAGTCGTTTTACGCCAGTATGCCCTGTCACCCTTTTTGACACGAGAGCAAATATTTAATTTTTCAAGAATTTTAAGGGTGCAGCCCCATGTCAGATTGAGTCAATTCTTTAACCCCGATTGTGCTCGGCACACTGTGGTCGAGTATAGGCGTAGGCCGACCAATGCTGTAAAATAGGAATATATAACATTTTTCTATTCTTTGACCACGTTTGTGCTCGGCGCATGGTGGTCAAATGTGAGCTTAGACCAACCAAAGCTGCCAAATATAAATATATAATATTTTAAATAATTATGCAGACCTAAAATTCTGATGAGACACCCTCAACTACGACACATGATCCGAATCTAAATGAAACAATAAGATTATACATAGTTATAATTTTATAAGAGCAAAAATGCATACAATGAAATAACTTTATTATATTAAAACTCGATAAAATAAACATGAAACACACAAAATATTAAACTTTAAATTTATAATATTTACAATAAGTCTGATGAGATAATTAATTATACATGTGTCACAATCAATTAACTCATACCTTACCTTTTAAATTAATTATTAAAATCACAATTCACCGTTAACCAACGATAAAATGATTATTAATTTACTAACGTGTATTTAATTACTAATATTAGTGTATATTCCTAGATGTGTTAATTATTTAACCAAAGAAAACATATTAAGATTATCATCCTAGAAATTTAGGTTATCATTTAGACTTTTAATTAATATCACACATTAATTCTTATTAAGAAATAAAAGTTACTTATTTCGTTAATAAAAGCTTGAATATTTATTAACTTTTCACTAACTCTAATTAATTATCCTAAGATTAGTTAGATTGTTGTATCTAATTATTTAATATAACTTAAAATAAATTTTAAAGGATATCACTCGTAAGATTATTTTATATCACTTAACTCAGTAAAAGTTTGAATTTTATTTATTCTCAGCAGGCTATTACAAATCAACGCTTGAGATTATTGTATTATTATATTCTAATAATCTATACCTTAATTTACTAATACAACCACATAAAGTTCTTATCTTTATATTTCAGCAGTGATACCATAAATATAAATGATTATAAACACTAAACAATAATTTAATACTAATCTCATTTTAATTGATAAAATATTCATGCAACAGTAATAATATACTCATATATATGAATTTACAACATTTTAACTAACCTAAAAACGACTAATTATAATTGTGATTCGATTAATGAATAATAACCCATGGTCATATACACATATTAAATTACTAAGATATAAAGACGTCACCCTTATCACTTTAATTAATTATAATTAGTTAATGAATAGATTAAAATGTCATTCATTAATTAATTAAGTATAACCATCAACAACGGCACATAAATCATGATTAACTCTAATATTTATTAACATTATCTAATATAATTGATTAACTCTAATATTTATTAACATTATCTAATATAATTAATATATATCCCAAATGAAAACACAATATAATTATTTAATATTATATGAATAATTATTTATTAATAATTAACCCACATGATCATGAATTTAAAAGACAACCACATATAACATTAACAATAATAATAACAAAAATAATTTAGTTATCTATATATAATATAAAACATGTTTTCATAAGATAATAAATATATGATCAACCATTACTAATATCATCACTTGATTTTATTCAACTAAATTTTAATTCATTTTGAATTAATTAGTATTTAATCACTCATTAATCAAACCTAAAACTAAAAAGAGCACACACGCACTACGATGCATGCAAGGAGGAAAATTGTATCTATATGCGAGTGAAGATAGAGAGACTCTTAACAAGAAAGAGACATACTGAGAGGAAAAAGTGTTGGAAAATATACGCTCTAGTGGAATTAACCCAAAGAAAATATTTTCCCTCAATCTAATTGATTGATTTTTCAAAAATTCTCCTTTTACGAGCCAAATGTATTAAAAAGCTATTAGGAGGGTGTTTTATTTAACATCAACAGAATCCTCTTTTATATAAAAGAATATATTTAGAATTGAAGGAATCACTCAATTAAACTTCTATATATAAAAAATATAATCATAAATAAGTATATGAAGCACCAACCATACCAACAATTACTCTGATAACAAAAAGTCAAAAACTCTCGCTATTGAGTTTTTCAACGTGAATGAGTGATGGAACCCTAACAAAAAATTACTACATAAGAAGATAAAAAGAGTTTTAGAAATAAAATCACACTCATAACTCTTAATCCAAAAATCTTCCACGTCTGACAACACGGGGAGATAAAGTCCACCTTTACATACCATGTCAGCCTACCCAAGAACTCTAGCCGCTACTAACCCAAAGTCAATGGGTTCAACTAGGCCAATGGGTTCAACCAATAGTTGAACCTTATTCGATCGAAAAATTAAAAATAAAAAATATAATAAATAAAGCTTATTTGAAATAATTTATAAATACTACTATATTGATATTTTAAAAATAATAATTGATACTTTATAATATTATTTTCTAAAAATTAATTTAATTAAATAATATTTAACATACATTTTAAATTTTATAAAATCCTAAATAAAATAATTTTGTTATTTTTAGATTTTTATACGCAGCACCACGTCAGCATAGTTTGAGGGAAGAATTAATTAATTAATTATATATATATATATATATATATATATATATATATATGATGGAAAAAAGGTTCCTGTACTCCAGCACAACCATCTTGGCTGGGCTGGAGTTTGATCTTGGCCGTTGGATCAACATCCAACAACCAAGATCAAAAAGGGGGCGGCGACGCCGAGGGGTGACGGCGGAGCGGCGCGAAGGATGCGCGGCCACGGCGGACGGCGAGGGGGCGGCGCGACGGGGGACGGGCGGGCGCGGCGCAGCGGGGTGGCGGCTGGAGGCCGAGGGGCGCGGCTGGGGTGGTGGCAGGGGCCGAGGGGCGCGACTGGGTGGCGGCGGGGGCCGAGGGCGCGACTGGGTGGCGGCGGGGGCCGAGGGGGCGCGGCTGGGTGGCGGCGGGGGTCGAGGGGGGCACGACGGGGTGACGGGCGAGGGGCGAGCGGGACGGGGGGCGTCGTGCGGCGGGGTGGCGGGCGGGGGAAGGGGCGTCGCGCGGCGGGGTGGCGGGCGGGGGACGGGGTGGCGGTCGGGGGATGCGGTGGTGTTGCCCGGCGGCAGGGCGGCGGGCCGGCGGGGGAAGAGCGGGGCGGCTAGATCCGTCGCCCGTCTCCCGCGGTTACGTTGGCCAGGGTGGCGGCGTCGGCCGAGGTGGCGTCGCATCGGTCGGGGTGGCGGCAATGCGCTCGCCGAAATGTTTTTTTATTGCTGGAGAAGGAGGAAGTGGGGCTTGTTTCAGTCGTTGGACTGAAATACTGCAGCGCTGCCAGCAGAGCCCCCCACCCCTATATATCTATATATATATATATATATATATATATAAAGAAAAGTTTCGGGGAATCATAAAACTTTGTGATGTGATCCGTAAATGACCTTGTCGTAAATCATGTCATGTATCTTGTCATACAAGATCAACTATGCAAGCGTTCACTCAATAGGGTACTGTGTATGGCCACAAAAGGGTAGTTCAAGGACTTAGTGTTTTTAGCGCAAGCCAATCACAAGTTCTTATAACTAATAAGTCACTGTTATTTTCCTGTGTGGCATGAGAAAACTGTACTTTCAAAAATAAAATAGAAAGGCAACAATCTTATACCAATTATCTTCTCATCAAATGGAAAGGCCAAAAATTATTCCACTTATTATTTTCCAGGAGTTAAAAATAGTAAAAGGAAAGTATAATGATATAATTGTAATAAATATATATAACCAAGAACAATACTAGTTAATTCATTGCTTGTGGAGCTCTAAGTAGGTTCCTATTTCTATCTAGATGGCCAAAAAATTATGAACATTCATCTTTTACCCGATTATAAACTAGTCAGTGAATTAATATTAACTGTAAGAAGTAATAAATAATTGTGGGCTCAAAACTAGCTAGTGAATTCGTTACCATATTTTACCCGAGTTTTTAAATAAATATTATAAGATGTAAATGATAATATAATAATAAATTATATTTTATTCTATGCGACCGAGGTGGCACCATCAGATGCTGCCACCTGGTGTGACGTTGCTGCCAACCGAAAACAACTACACTCGAGCGTAGCCGACGGGCAGGGGATGGAGAACCGGACAAAATCCGGGCAGTGTCGGCCACAGTCTCCCCCACGATGTTGTTAAGAGAGATCCGTTTGAGCGCGGGGCCCACGCGGCCGACAGCACGAGCAGGGGGAGGACGTCAACGTACGACCCTCTTCATTACTTATTTACTAAAAAGTCTGGACTGTGGGGCCAATTGGGAAATTTCAGATTGGGGGCAAGATGCTCCTGCCCCAGTTGCTGTGGTACTGAAAAAAGAAAAAAACATATATAAGAAAATGTTGAGCTAAATAGTTTTATGGGTGGAACATATTGAGTCACTCGTATGCATGGTTGAAATTATTTTGCTTTGTGATCAACAGTGATCCCAGATTCAAAGTTGGCCAGTGGATGTCGACATTAGTTTGTCTGTTGTTCTATAATAGAATTAGAAAAAGAAGAGAAAGCATTTCTGATAATATTAGGGTTTGTGTTGAAAAATATGAATAACATAAATAATGATATCACCATGATCACTACTTTACGTAGACTACTGATTAATTGTAGTATATATATATATATATATAAATGTCACAAAAGAATGTTTAAAAATGAAGTATTGAAGACCATATGCCAGAATGCAATATTATATATAATTTGCCACGGTTTAGTGTAAACCATGACAAAATTAATTTGCTGTGTCTATTTCAGCGTCGGTTCTCTTCCCGTTGTAGAACCCCGACTCTGAAAGTCTTAGAACTGCGATCATTATATATGGTTTTAGTCTTTTAGATGACGCTAAAACCAATTTTCTACTAGTAAGAAATCTTTATTCAGAATGCTCTTTATTTCAGAATCCTAGAAGAGATAATTGATGGAACATGAAGTGACAATAAGTCTTCCTCATGTTCTAAGGCTGTTCTGCTTTTGCTTATCATCTTGCATCAAATATTTCACTGGGTACGTAGAATTCATTGCAATATGCAGTACTAGTGTTTATGATACACAAAGGAAACTAATTGTTTTGAACAAATAATGGAGGACAAATTAATTAAAATATAAGTGAGAGTTTGAATGCTAATTACATGAAACAATTAAATGAAGCAGTTATTGAGTGAAGACTACAATACCTGCAGACAAGAGCACAACTCAAGCTTCCTGTTTGTTTAAACATACAAATATGATATCATTTGATTAAAATGGAAAATGGTATGAGAACTAGAGCACGCAAACTATAATAAAAAACCAAAAAGAGGAACCACAATATTGAGCTGCTCTGTTTGTTTCTTTGTTTTTATTTGAAAGCTTCCAAGCTGCTTCAGTTGATTGGATGTGGAATGAGAAACAAAGACAACCCAAAACTATATCAACTACGGAACAAATATGAATTATAAAACAAATTGGAATTCAATTCAATCCACATTCGATGTGGGTATCTCTTGATTGAATAGAAAAAACTGTGAGTTGTTCAAAAAATGAGAAACAGGCTTTACCCATTTCATATCAAGAAGGTTAGAAGTATGCCCTACCGACAGCACTTTCCTATATTCTAAGATACTGTTCATGTCAAACCTTATTTTTTTACTTGGAAAAGGTATCATTTTACTATCTTTACAGTGATAGTCAGCTCTATTCCACAGCTCTTTTGTTGAGAAACAATAAATGTTTTTAAGGAGAATAGTTGGTCTTGTGCCCTATGATCAATGCTTATGTGATCTTGGGGTACCAATATGTCATGCAAGTCATGACCTACATTGCTTTAGCATTGAGAAATCTAGCAACCAACTTGGGATGAAAAAGCCTACAGGGTCACATGCACCAAAACTAAGTTCCTTCTACTTGAAGGAAGGCATTATATATATATATATATATATCCTTTATGAACTTGGGTAACCTGTTTTATTTTTGTATCATCCATCCCGAAAGGAAGATTAAACAGAGGGAGGAGATTTTGGCAATTTCATAGCCACCATTCAGATTTCAGCAAAAATTTCTAATTATCGTCAAAATAATTCCCTTTAAATTTTCTTCACTATCAAAGATTTACTTTTGTCTCAACATATGGTGAACATATTATAGGACATTTAAATATCAAGTTGGGTAGCTTGAATAATGTGATTCATTTTCACATATATTGAGAGCTCTAATACTTAAATATTTTTTATTATACTATTCTTCTTACAAACAATTGTACTTTACATTATAAATTTATTTTATAATAGTGTTGAGTTGCATTTTAATTTGATTTAATTAGGTAAACAAGTAAAATTTGTTTGCCATCACAATAAACTGAACCGGATTGAGTGGCATCAATAGTTTGAGGAAAAAAGCAAGATATATATATATATATATATATATATATATATACATATATATATACATACATATATATACATATACACAACAATATGAGTGTCATAACTTTTTTTAATAAGTAAAATTTTGTTTTCATTATATATAAGTTGGCCTGTGGTCATCATATTGATTTAACATTCAATACATTAAACTGTATCGTATATATGTGGTGTGGTGGTACAAGGTCTTTTCTCTTAAATACGACCACAAGTTGTAGCGACAAATTGTATATAAGTACAATTTTGGTCATCAATTCCTGCCCATAAAAATCAGACCTTTCTTTTTCTACATAAATGCAACATGGTTTGAACTTTAAACCAATGCAACCATGTTTGATCAATCAAGCCGATGATGCCACAAACATGATCAAGTTAAACCAAAAAGATCATACATCCGCTGTAAATTTTGACAAGGAACAAAATATGAAAGGCACATAAAGAATTTATATGTCAAAATTAACTCTTAAGTAGGGCCAATATACGTAGTGTACAACTCCCATTCCGTCCTTTAAAACAGCAGATTCTTAGGTGCCCATTGACTAATACTTGAAAATAAGCATTTTGAGCTCTATTCAACTCGAAATATTCTTCATTCTAATGGACAAGTAGGAAGAAGCTTGCTCCCTTTAGCTCATCCAACCATTCACATGTACCAGATGCTTACAAGCCCCACCATTTGGCGGCAAGCACCTCAACACTTTCTCCTGATTATGAATAAATGAGTTGATCATATCTAGCATGAATTATGAAGAGAAGCTTACAAATTTTGACAAGCATCAATGAAGATTGGTGGGTGATGCTGTTACGTGTCTTGTAGTTTGGCTGGTACCATTTGTTCTTCTAAATCATAACAAAACCAAAACGACATGAATTATAATTGACAATGGGGGTGGTGGGTATTCTTCAGTCACATAAATATCTAATGTTTGATGTCAGGATTACAAAAGTGCGGTTTTTTGAGAGATTGGGTGGAATTATTCCAGACTCGAAGATAGGCCTTTGCTAGATTAGTATTAGTTGTTATGCATGTCTTCATTTGATAATCAAGTATTGGTCATGCATGCTAGCATTTCATGTTATTTTTTTCAATGGTTTGGTTGATCATCATTCATTTAGGATGTTTACTCTTTCATTTTACCATGTAATATTTGAATGCTAGTTTACGTTGATCAATTGTAAAGTTTGAATTAAAATCGTGATTGATGTTGTTAATTACATTCAATATTGTTAATATGAATTAACTTAACTAGATTGCTCATGTGTTTAGCTATATAGATTACAATCCACACTCAATCTGTTAAGTTTATATGGTTTTGAGAAGTTATAAGCTTTGGAGGGTGAAGCTAGCCAGGGCCATATAAGAGAGATAAGGCAAGGAAACAAACAAGTCTCAAAAGAAAATAGATACTTCCAACTCATATTGCAGATCAATGGTTGGCCTTTGTGATGAAAAGACAGCATGTACACGATTGTAGCAAGCAGCTTGAATTTTCATCCATCATTCTTAAAGATGAAGATGATCTGCATTTCTCTCATCAGTCATTTTGGTCCCTCTCTTTCAAACGGGGCATGCTCTAGCAATATTGGAGGGATCAGGATATTGAGTGGACAAAACCTGGTTCCATATTCTCAATCTGATCATGACCAATGGATTTTTTCTTTCTTATCTTTCTTTTTTCTTTTTTTATTTTTTACCTAATGTTGAATTGAAATGGCTATATAATAATGTTATTTTTATGTCGAATAATTATATCATCGTTAACAGTAGCTTGCCATATTGATTTGTTTATGCATGCATGGTTATATTACAGATTTTAATGCAAAAGCAGTCAATCGTTGACATGAATACTCTCCGACATGACCAACCTACCAATGAATATTGATTGAACGAAAATTATATCACTGTTAAGGATTTCTTCCACAATGCATATATCGCAGATTTATACGTAAAAACTATATCAATGAGCCCATCATTTGAGGATTTAAATTAATGCTTGTAGCTTTCAATCTTATATTACATTGTTACTAATTTCCTCCCTATCCACCTCAAACATATAAATAGAAACAACCCTACACTTCAAAAATGATTGTTCTCCATGCATCATGAAAATAAAGTGGAGAAAATTAACATTTTTCTCCTAGACGATTTTTACTAAAGAGAGGAAGTCTTTTTTTCAGATTTTGAAGAGTTTTTCAGTGAATATTTATTAATTTTCTAAAAATTTTGTAGAAAAAGGCAACGGAGTACTACAAAATATTTAAGTTTTCTCCATGATTCAATGATATAGAACACTCTATTAGAGAAAAGTAAATTAGAAAAAATAAGGTAGCGAAAAATTGGGTGGCCAAAAGTTTCTTTACCATTTCTAATGCGGAAAAAAGTAAGAAAATTAAAAATGCTTACCTACAAATATAAAGATAAAATTTAATTCTTTCTCCATAATTTTAAAAATTGTGGTGTGGCAAAAAGCGAACTTTATGCTGCGAAGTTTTCATTAGGGAGGGAGAAAAATCATTTATTTTGTAGTGGATAAATACTATTTATTTGTTGCGTTAATTAGCATATATATTGCTTTTCAAGCTTAAAAATTATGAGAACTTCAAAGACAAATAAAGCAGGGCTTAGAGACATTGTTTTGAAGCCAATGCTCATCCATAATTTTATCTAACTAATATATGGTATCCTTGTCTTGCAAATTAATTTTGTCCATATTAAAATAATAGTTTTCTCATTCCTCATTTATCAACTTATAATTATAGCAAACATCCAATTTAGATTTTGACGTAACCTTTGTGACAGCATGATATGTCTAGTCATATCATGTACAAAAAAATAACAAATAAATAAAATACACAATAAGCGCCACATTATTGATTTATATATATACATATTGTACAAGTTATATATAGAGTACATTTTTATATTATAAAATATATTTAAAAAAATAATAACTTGTTTTGCATCTTACTAACTCTGAATTATGGCCGCAATGAATATTAATTTTTAGGATCCATTTAATTAATATGAAAAATATGTAAAATACATGAAATTTTCTTGGTCAGAATTTACAAAAAGTTAACGATGTAAGCATGAGAAGTAAATTTATCTCTTTATTGATAAAAAATTAGTAGAGATGAAATTTCTAAGAGAAACCACTTAGTGTGAAGTACTCCTACTTGCATTTTACCTTAACATACTCTAAAAATCTCAATACTTTTGTCATGAATTATCATGTGTAAAAATTCATAAATTTTTTCTTTCTTAATTTCATTTTAACCCAACAGAGTCCCTTTAATTGTTTCAATGTCACAAACTATGTTTCCGCATGCAATGCAGATGGCGAGTATCAGACATGAAAGGCTCCAATTTGTGATACACGACACTACAAGTACAAGTATATATCATGCAAAACTCAGATTGGACCAAGCATCCAATGCTTATATATTTGAAAGACTACCTTGTTGTAAATTAAGCCTAATTTATTGATAAAATTAGACTTACTTGTCGACGAAATGGCTTCCCAAAATTATTTTTTAAAAATATGTTTGAGAAAATTATTACAAGAGGGATGCTAGTTTGCTTTCAATCTCTTAAAACTATATGGCAAACACCAGATATAAAAGTTGTATGTTTTTGTTTTCATTTAACGTTACCTACTATATGAGCGAAAGAGCTCCCAACTGCGGTGAAATGGGTTCCATGTATGGGGTTGAGAATAGAGGACTTCCCACCAAAGGGAAGCAGCGAAGAGCTTGAGAAATGGAACATCGTCTTAGGCGAGTTTGCACATAGTTTTAAACCGATAACAGAGAAAGATCTAAAGAGAAAATCAAAGGACAAACAAGACATCCACTACCCAAAAAAAGGTTTTCTTTATCTAAGCTTTTAAAAGCTCTGTAAGCATCTCTTTCGACCTGGACAAAGTTTGTTTTGATTTAACCCTAGACTGGACTCGTGTCAATGAGTTAGATTAGCAACTTTCATAACCAAACGAGACAATATTAATTGATGATAGGCTGGATTTGATTATGGGCGCAGGGTAGGCCCACGACCGAGAAAAGAAATCTTAAGATAAATATTTTAAGGTAAGTGGATTATCCGCAAGCTAATCCCATATGTAAAACCTGTTAGGGTAAGAATATTTATTATATTCGTGGTGTGTCTTAAGAGATTTTCAATTTTAGGCCAATCATTTAAAAAAATAAGTTACAGTCATCGGTTTATAATTTAGTTTGATTGTTATAATGGTATTAGAGTCGACTTAAGAAAGTATTTGGTTGATGGGCTGGACTGAATTATCAACATAACCTAGGCCCGTGACTAAGACAAGGAATTAAGATAATGAAATTTTCTAAAGTGGGTGGATGTTAAGATTCATAAGTTAATTTTGCATCTAATAGTTATCGAGATAAGATCTAATATATTAGTAGGATATATTTCATTAAAGATCTTTAATTTGATTTAACTGGTTTAAAAAATGGCTTAAACCCATCAATTAGCACTTAGGTCAGGTAATTATTGAACCTTAAGTGCACTGCTTGCGCGCAATCCTATAGCTAGGATGCACTCGGTTGCTTGGGGTACTACTGTCTAGGAGCATCTCATTCGAGACGTACGAAGTTGCTTTGATGATTTAACCCAAATCCATACTCGTATTAATGAGTTAGATTTGCAATTCGTTTGTCAAATCCATCTACACTCTTGTAGATATTATTATCGTTATGAAACCTTGCTTCCCAAACCTTTGAGAGTCCTTGAGCTTCGCCTGAATGTGACAAAATTCTAGTTAGACTGTACTTCAACACCACAACTCTCAGAAATTAATTCTGCGGCACCGGCACACACTCGCTTTGATCAGGCTCCTATTTTGGATTGTTTGAGTGTTACTGAGTTTTTCTATATTTGTGGATTATTTGAGTGTTATTGAACATGTTGGGTGGATATTTAGATTAGATATTTCACTTCCTCTATTATTATGTTGCACATTGTGCTTGGTAAAATAATTTTTACACTTATTTTACCTCTAATTTACGAGTTAGTATTACGTCGATAGAAAACATGTTGTATCGACAAAAATACTTTTATAAAGATGTAACTTGTTTTGACTATAGCATTACTAACTTGATATTTAAAAAAGCTCAAATGAACCGTGGTGTTAATATATACGGGATCATCGTTGGAGTCGGTAGAACTCGTACTCATACTTGAACTTTCTTACAACTTCGTTTTCCCCCGGGATGACGATGGCTTCACGAGTTTGTGATGTCGGAATTCTAAGCTGGCGACGAGACCCTCCTCTTCTTGTTTATGAAAAGCTTTTCCGTGAGAAGCAGCCTCTTAGTGTGATACATTTTTTAATAATACAACGATAAGCATTATTCCATGATGATCATTTATATAAACATTTTTGTCATGAGATAATCTGGACAAAAATGGGGAGTGGGCAAAAATAGAGAGTGATTGTTAGTACATAGCACCAAATTAGCTTGCATGCTCATGAATATTTGTGCTTGCGGCGAATACATTTTCAATATCGTCATGTTCCAATTTAAATTTAAAAGAATGATTATAGTATGGACTAGTTAGAAATAAATTTTTGTATATTAAAAATGACGTATATTTGTTTTCTTTATTAATGATAAAGATTGAATGATAAAAAATAATCTTTTATTATTATATATTTCCTTCAAAAAATATTGTCTTTATTTAACATCTTTATTATATAAAAATATCATCACATTGATCACCAAATTCTAGACAATAAAAATTAAATGGTCTACGTTTTTTGACGATAAAAAATTTGCCATAAAAGAAACTTTGTCTATCGTATTAAATTTCCATATTACCAACTAATTTTGACGGTAGAACTTTTGCTACCATCAGATTTTGAAAATTAATTGTGAATACATTGCAAAACTATTTTGGGAGTAGAATTGCTTGCAATTTATTTCCGTCAATTTTTCACCAAATAATTTTGACCCAAAATTTTTTCTATACAGCTTTTTACTTTTACCCCCAAAATATTTATAAATATGACTTGTTTTTGTATACTGTAACACACTGATTAAGAAGAAAATGTGACAATATATATTCATTGGTTAGAACATGTATACAGACATTAATTGAATGCCTTCTTGAAGAGATATACAGGACAATACTTAAAAGAATATCGATGGAGCTGATAGAAGGGGGTTTAACTAGTTTTCTACTAATAAGCGATATGACATATGATAAGATGAAGTGAAAAAAAAAATCTATAACCCTGACCTCAATATTTTAGAAGAGGTTAATGAAGAAGAAGATATTGGGATCTATACAGTCCCACTATTTGGCCCCCCACCTATCTAAATGGGCAATACACATGCACAAGCAGATGTGTCCCCCCTCAATTAATCAGTAAAGCTAAGACAACAATGATGAACAATGCAAGGCATGGAATTGAAACTGCTCCACTTGGTGTTGAGAAAACTGTTAACAAATTTGTAGAGCTCAATCGACCCTACAAGTTCACAGATTTTGCTGGGTCCTTGCTCCACATTCAAGGAGACATGGGACATTCTTATCTAAGGCATGCAATTAGACGCCAAAAGAGGAGAATGTGAAAGGACAAATGATATGGTACATCCATGGTCACTTGTTCAATTATGATGGTCCATAACTTTAATCATGTGTAATAGGTCTAACAAGAATGACCCATGGCATGTTAGTTGTTCATAAAATTGAATTATTGAGTTGTTTTCGAAATAGGGAGAAAAAAATGAAGAAAGAGTTTGCTGTTCAAGTCTTTTGTAGGTATATGTGAAGCCAAATTATACTCTTGGAGATGCAGTTTGTGGGTCGTGCATGGCGTTATGGCTCAATTTGGGGTTTGGAGTGCTCTGATATTTTGTCATTAAATCGAGCATATATATACATACATATATATATATATATATATATATATTTGTAATATTGAATAAATGAAAAAATATGAGATTTATATCATTTTCATTCCGAGAATCCTGACAGTGCATGGAAGAGTAGGCACATTATTTTATCTCCTTAATTTGATGTATTTTCCTTCTTTTTATTTGTGTATATTGTCAATGCATACTTTTAAAAATTTTCCCTAGTTTTGATTCTCTGTAGGATTTATTATATAAGAGTCTTATCTATCTTTTATTTTAAATATTTTATGTATTTTATATTTTATTTTTAGGGTATTTTGGAAATATTTTATTAGGGTTTTATTTCTAGTTGCCCATCAATAAGAAGTTAATCTCATTGTAGGTCAAACGAGTTTTTTTAGTATGAATTGATTTGGTTGTGCCTTTCGTTTATTTAGGTTTTCTTTCTTTAGTTTTGATTTTTGATGTTTAATTTTAGGATTAGTTGGTAAGTTAGATTAGATCATCCTTTGTATCAATTGGTGGAGATGTCATCGTCCTCAACCGGTTTCCTACCCTTGTGCCACTGCAATCGTAAAGGAAAACAAAGTGAGGCTCAGTCACCACCACCGCACCTGCTACTTTACCCATCTACCATCAATATCGCCAGCCCCAATCCGCCTGATGGAGAGCATCCAGCAAGATTTCTTGTTTAGGTGTTTTATCTATTTTTTTATTTTAATAATTTATATATAATTTTGATATTTTATTTTTACAGTATTTTAGGAACATTTTCATTAGGATTTTACTAGTTGCCTGTAAACTAGAAGTTAATCCCGTTCTTGTACGTTGAAACAAATTTTATGATGAATTGATTCAGTTGTGTGCCTTTCATCTATCTAAGATTTTTTTTTAAATTTTAGGAATAGTCATAAGTTAGATCATCCCCTTTTTGTATCAGGTTCAATATCAAATAATCGTCCATTAAGAATAAAATTGTTTAATTTGTTGAAACTTTTGGTCAACCCGCTAGTTCATCCAATGAATGCCATTATTTGTCCAAAAATAAGTTGGAAAAATAAATTGAGAGTTTTACTAGTCACTATAATTAATGGAGTTTTTATGAGCCGAGGGGATAGCTCATTAAATACATACCTTTATTTTTTTTAAACAGTCACCCTTATTTGTGATGGGAAAACAAGTAGGAAAATTAATTAATTTGATGAAGATTTTTCTCAAAAACAATTTTAAGTTGCATGAAGTTTTAGTATATAAATTATTTAGTATTGACATTACACGTAACAAACCGACCTTAGCTCAGTTGGTAGAGCGGAGGACTGTAGTTGGGAACAGCAATCCTTAGGTCGCTGGTTCGAATCCGGCAGGTCGGATTTTTTCTTTCATTTCCAACCATTAATGGTAACACCCTTTTTTTAAAAAAAGGGTAAAAATACAAAAAATAAAATATGTTTATTGCCAAAAGAAACTTAATGAATCACATCAATGGATTTTTTTATTCATTATTCACATCAATGTTGAAAAAGTAACATTTACATACTAAAATAACACGTAACCTATCCTCGGTTTTTTATACTGAGAGAGATTTTTCACTCATCAATTCAGAATTCAATCAAAATACTAAAACTCAAGTTAAACCCAATTCCATCTCCACTATCTTCTCAAGGAAAGAGGTAAAAAATTATCACTGTCTATGAATTATGAAGTATTAGTGGCGTTACATCTGAATCTACAAGAGCATGAATGGGGCAAATCCTTTGTATTTTATCGAAAGTCAGCTTTTTTCACAGATTAATTTGGGATTCGCTAGAGACTCAGATCAATTTAAAACCCAAATCCGTCACCACTGCTTGCACTGTAAAATATCGTTTGGAGTGGAGGGATAAAATGCTATAGGCCTGCGTCTGAAGGATGAGTGGGTGGTGCATCATCCATGCCTGCACTATCTGAAGCTGGATCCCCAAGAGCATGGATGGGCTCCTCATCCATGTTTGCACTATGGAAGTCAGAATCTCCAATAGAACGGACAGGCACTTTATCAGTGTTTGCACTAACTGAAGATGAATCTCCAAGAGCATGGACGAGGACCTCATCCATTTTTGAGCTAGCTGAAGTTGAATCTTTAAGAGCATTGATGGGCACTTTATCGATGTCTGCACTAACTGAAGCAGAATCTCCAATAGCATGTACACATACATCATCCATTTCTGCACTAGCTAAATCTGAAACATTTAGAACATGGTTGGGATCTTCATCAATATCTGTACTAACTGAAGCTGAATTTCTAAGTGCATAAATGGGAACTTCATCCAAGTCTGAACTAACTGAAGCCGGATCTCCAAAAGCATGCTTGGATGAGGCAGCTTATATCGAAATTCCCACAGCAAAGTTTGGATACTTCTTGTTTGGTGCATCTTAATATCATCTATCTCCTGCATTATTATTCTTGCTTGTTCTTCCACCATTGCTGCCCACTTCTTCTCCTGTGTGAGAAAGAAAAGCTTTAAAAAAAAATTAAAACTCACATAGCACAAGCATTAGAATATGAAACAAGACTGTTCTCACAGAGTCCACATATTCACTCAGAATGACCAAGTAAACTACCACATAATTGAGAGACTCGTTGCCTACGGTTTTGTACAGAAACGACTGACGAGTGAAATTTTACTAGACAAGGTGTCCACTTCCATTTTAGATAATTTGAAAATATTTAGTGCAAGTAACTAGATGTTGCTTTTCATTATAATCTATAATGTGCTTGAAATACCACTTATTACAAGGAAATGAGAATGACCTGCACTAATCTCCAAAAGCTAACAATAATCAAAGAAAACAAATTACAACTACAAAAGAGAACTTCAACGTGAGCAATTAGTAGCAGCAGTAATAAAAACAAACATTTGGCAATACAACGAGGGAGTGCATGCTGCCATCTAGATCCATTTTTCTATGGAAAAATTGATATGCTGCCAAAAATTAAAGCCCAATTTTGTAAGGCTCAAGCATGAAGCAGGCAACACTGACCACTTTTATCACCAGAGGCATTGGTATCTATAAGCAAAATTTCCAAATATGACAAGCTGCATAACATACATAAGAAGAAACAAACCATGATTTGTAAAATTATACAACAACATCTCAGATCTAAGGTTTTACTACAAAACACTATATTTCATTGATATAGTCACCACGACTGAGAAAATAATGTAGAAAATTTCAACTTCTAGATGTTACATCTCGTACTCAGAGCAAATTCCATAATCATAATTCATGATCCACAAGTCACAAGAACATTGAGTAGGTAGTTGTAAGACACCTGTTGCGATTCAAATTCCTCTAAATTCTGGCTTAGCCCTTCAACCATTTTGACTGCACCCTCAATCTGCTAGCAATAGAATCTTTACTAGAATGTACATAGAGCAGCACCTGGTATCTGCTAGACAATTTTCTATACAAACCATACCGCTTGCGTTAACTCCATGTACTCAGTAATCTGAAGGAAAGAAAGCATGGAATCCTACAATTTTTTTTCCAAAAAAAAATCTTAAATCTCTTTTCTGGCATGAGCAATTAAGCCTCTACATCAACTATTCACATGAGCAAACCTTTAATGAATTCTTGCATATGACCGCTACTCGAAGCGGATATATTGGTCTAATATCATCTACGTCACAGTGCCTTTTACATTTTGGACACTGTAAACATGACAAACACTCACAAAATTGAAGTTTCAATCATTAATTGGAAAAAAACGGGAAGAAAGCAGCAATTTGACATTAAGGGAGAGAGCGTCAGACAGTATTCTTCTTCCATTTGCAAATCCATTTTTCTAAACACATGCGACCAAATGCGTGTCCGCAAGCAAGTGAGCTGCAATCAGATTGATCATTTATAAGAAAAACAACCAAAAGAATACTACTTGCTACTGAATAAAAACAAACTGTCCCTCATTTTCTTTCTCCCCTAATGATTAAAATCAAGAATATTATTCAACCATGAACAATCATAAATCAATCAAAACTCCCAACTTTTCTAGAATTGCTTGAGTCCAAAATCACCTCCTCAGATCAGTCACAATAGGATTGATCATTCGGAAGAAAGTCTTTCACAAAATAACCAAAGTCAGTACCCATTCCCCATGAAAGGCCATCTTCAATTACTTTAAGGAAAACACCCTGGATTTCTTATCTCACATTTTATTCAAAAAGTCCCCACAATTAAAATCAACATGAAGTACTATTCCACAATAAAAGATTCTAACTCAATTTTCACAATCAAAATTGACCAGTTTCTTCAAACAATGTGACACCTAACCTGCCATTTATTCTCAATCCAGAAACCAAATTGACTATAATTATTCTCCACAGCAAAAACCCTCTACCAGTCTCCAACAACTAAAAAGCGAGAATGCCTGTCAAACATGACCTGCTGTAAATCAAACGAAGTCCCTGCCCTTCCATTTTCAGGATCTCAGTTGACTAAGAATTTCCAACGAGATCAACATTTCTTCAAACTTTTAAACATTTCCTATGATTAAAAATCAAGACGACACATCACTTTTCTCTTTCCTGGATCTCGATTGTCCAAAAGCTGTCAACAATAGACACATTTCTTCAAACTTTTGATTGTTTCCAATAATTAATCAACAAACTGTTCAAATTAAATCAATTCATATCCTCCTATAGATCACATTTCAACCAAAAATAAATATGAACAAGAGCAAAAAAGAATTAGTTCTTTTGCTAAAAAATATCAGAATTAAAAAACAAAATTCAAGATCATGCAGCTAACTCATTTCATTCCTGATCCCAAATCTACACAAACAATGCCCACTACAACCCATTCTAATTGAAGAACCACTTTTTTTCCAATATAAAGATCAGCATTCACCAACAATATTACTATTTACCGATTTTTTTATCAGTTTTCGTCTACAAATCAGTCGATAGCCCTAATTTCTACTGCCTCCAATCCAAATTCCAAATTCCAAAACAAATCACTCTATTTATCGAATGTGTTCTACGTGTGAGGGTTACCATCCCGGTAGGCCATGCTATTGGGTTACTGGAGCATGCTTTGTATGTGGGAAACTAGATCACAAAATTCAGATGTATCCTTTTATTCATCCGGATGTGCTTTGTCACATGAAGGCTTCCAACCAATACATTAGCACAGGTTCAATAGTGTGCCTTGTTATGGTTAACCATATTGCCAATTTGTATCATAGCCTGTCATTTTTATTCATCTGAAAAAGCTTTGTTGCATGCACTTGTGGTGGATGTGAGGCTTCCGACTTTGTAGTGTTGTTTGTTTGTGTGGGGAGACGTCTGAGAGTTTTTGAATTAATGTGGATTTGAGTAAAGGAGATGGTAGCAGATGTTGGATTATCGTTTTGGTGAACAGAGGGAGTTGATCTTTGCATTTGTCACAGATCTTGGATGTTTTCTTCAATTGTAAAAAGATTGAAAGAAGGAAAAAGAAAAGAAAAAACATCCGAACGTTTTTAATATCTTGAATATTAGTAAACAAGGTATGATTTAATCAAGTTTTTTTACATTGAAGGAGAATATCCGGGTATGAGTTAGCGGGTTTTCGCAGTTCTTGGAATCACAGGAAACTGCAAACTGGAAATAACAAGCAAGCTCATTAGCTATTAAGACTAATATAAGTTCTTCAAGTAGTTGTTAGCAGTGGAACAGAGTTAGGCCTCAATCCTATGAAGCCAAATTTTGTAATAATATCATCCCAGTAGATGACAATGGAGGTTGTCATCCTTGCTGGTGACCTTTCTTACGAGGGATCTCAGTACAAGGACATACTGGATGACTGGCCGCTCCCCATCCATGAAGGCCGCGTTCCAAAACCATAATCTTCGTAATACGAACATCTTCTTCTAATTCGGACAAGTAGTCTGCAAACATACGTGCACATGTTGGCTTCTCACCCACAAAAACATATTGTATCATCAAAGACGTTCAAGTACACATGAGCCAGAGTGAGCATTTGTTCGACTTTGTCAAGAGAAAAATTGAGCATCTTGGCAGTTTGTGTAGTAATACTTTCGGGTTTAGAACAAATATTTTTCTAACAATTACACAATAAGATATTTCACTTGGACAGACAAAAACAAGTAAGCATTTCTTACCCTCTTATTACATGTGGTGAGCTCCTAGTCTCGAAACTAATTGTAAATGTGCACAAGAAACTGTTGGTATGATCTGATCAGCACTGTTCTTTCCGTGACAGGCATTTGCAAGTCAAAACATAAACAAGTCTCCGGTTTTGGTGATGTTTATGAATATAAGAACAAGGCATAAAAAGGCATGCACATGACAAAGCTAAATAGAATGTGCAAAATCGTGTTTAGTAAATAAGATGAAATACACTCTGGACGTAAGCTAAAAAACTAACATAGCTCTGATTGTCCAATGCAGAAGCTAAACCTGATTTACTGTGAAAATATCTTCGTTGTCATTTGCTTCCTTCATTCATCTGGTAATTCCTTTGAAGAGTAAAACTTAAATTGCTTAGCTCCTACAAGCAAATGACAATAAAGTTACTTTATAGCATTATTGTGAAGTACCCAACAACAACAACAACAAAACAAAGGTATATTTCACTATTTCTACATCAAAGCCATCAAGGTACAAGATTGACCATGGGAAAGCTCTTTTCAGTTTCTAAAGCCCCTACCACTCTAGGGATGCTCTGTTGTGTCATACTCTTTTTAGTGTATTGCTGAATCAATATGCTCCATGGTATGTTTTAAATGATATGCCTCCATCAAACTAGGGTTATAACATACATATCCTGCCTTGGAATCACACACTCATTTTAAGAAAAAAAACAAATTTATTGGCTTGAATCATCACCTTTTATCTGGAAGAAAATGATAGTATCCACTTTTTATATTTCCCAACTATAACAAACAAAAATTTCCCAATCACAGTTCTTACTTACCACTCCACTTTCCATATGTCTAAAAACTTCGTACATATAAAACATTATGCCTTGGAAAACATACAAGAATGTTTGCACACTGAAGCTACCAACTCTAGTAGCCTGTTTCTCCACAAAGAACCTAGCATTCTACCTCTTCACAAAAAAATGATGAGTAAAGCTAATCCTACAAGTAAACTGATACTCGAGAATACTAACTCATAAGTTAACTGATGCAAGCTAATGCAAGATAACTAGAGTAAAAGGTTCACACAGATTCCTCATCTCTATAATCTTATTCAAAATGACAAAGAAGATGAGCAAGGAGCAGCACAAAACAAAGATAGCACACAACAAAGTAAAAGTATTCTTATATTCAATAATATGATGGATCATGGATGTGGCATAGCCTACAATTTTTGTATTTATAGAAGAGAAAAGACCATTTTCTACTTTTAGGACAAACCAAAATAACACTTAGACTAGGAAAACAAGACTCAATCCTCTAATAGGAAAGAACTAAATAAGACTCAAACTAAAATAAGAAACTTTCTAATAAGAGATCAGACAAATTCTAACGTAATTAGAAACTCTTAAACTAGACACTTCTAATAGAACTAAGAAACTACTAAAAATAGATTATTGTCCGTCATCATTTACTCATCTGGATCTACATCAAAATTGAATCCTGCAATGAACTATAACACTTCCCAAATAAATGGCTACATGATGAAATACCACTTGAAGTTTCTAAATTCCCCATATATGATCAACCATTTTCAAGTAATCAAAAGGACGTGAATCATAACTACAACAGTCAAATTCATCATAAACAAGGTATGATAACAATTCATTGCAAGCACCAGCCAGCTATAAAATGACAAGAATATAATGGTCTTATAAAGAGAAAAAAATTACTTTCGGCAAGGCTAAATATCCAAATGATTCAAACTCTAATAAAACAGACAAAAAAACTCAGAAAACAAAAGAATCACTCTTTATTCGTGCAGTATATTATTAAAAATGAAATGAGAGGTTCTCCTCACTCAGCCTTTCACTGCTTAAAATTCTTCATCAGCAAGGTATATTTGATAAAAGCTTTACAGCCATCTAAAATTCAACCAAGTAAATATTGGGAAGAAATCAACAATCACTCAAAAACCAATTACTCGTCTAACAAAAAATTGTTTCACCTACTTCAGGAAATCAGGTTGGACTTGATCAACCAGAACTTCAATGCCCAAATTTAGTGTCAACAAGGCATATGATACCAGCAACTACCCACAAATTTCCAACTAACCACAAATCAATCAGCCAAATTGACAATGATTCAATTATCTCACAAACATAAATTTTGAAGATTTAACTCATCTCGGATACCAATTCTCCATGTCCACGGTACAAAAGAAAGAATTCATCGACTTAGAGTAACTAAACTTAAATTCAGTCACTTGTCACTCCAATGCTCAAATCCTCATTAACATACCACATTTTACCCCCAAAATCAAACCAACCATAAATCCATCATATAAATTGACTAGAACTCAATAATGCTCAAATTCGTTATCAACAAACCATATTTTACCATCAATAGTTACTCAGGGTAAACCATGTTTTACCATCAATATACACTCGGGTAAAACCATATTTTAGTGTCATATTCTCAGGTTTCAGATTATACGAGTATACTCAACTTCAATGCTCAAATTCCTCATCGACATGCATACAATATTTTACCACCAAAAATCCCACCAACCCATAAATTAATCAGCTAAATTAACTAGAACCCAATAATAGGATCCAGTTCATCATCAAGAAACCATATTTTACCTACCAACCACAAATTAACCAACTAAATTCTCAATGAATCATAAACTGCAAAAGATTGAAACTTTAACACATCACGAACACCGAATACAACACCAAGTTCATCCAAAACAAAAAAAGAAGTGAGACAAAGAAGTAGAAAGATCCTCACCTGGCTAAGCGCGCAGTGGAAGACGAGGTCTCCTTGCCCTGCAACTCCCTGGCGAGCTCAACCATCTTCTCCTCAAAGCTATCACTGGGGTAGTGGACGGAGCCGGCTCCTCGTCCCTCACGTCCACCACCGCCACGGCGGGGCTCCCCGGAGTGCCACCAGCTGCGCCGCCCTCATATACGATACTCCCACCGCCGGCCCGGGGACATCGCTGCCGATCTGGTCCTGGCCGGGGAAGAGAAGGGAGTGGCGGTGGGAGGGTGGCGGACGCAGATTTGGGCCTGGCCCATGTTGGATGTTAGGGTCTTTCTTTGCACCATGGGTTGATTAAGGCGCTAAGCTTCAACCCTAACCAACCCATGCAAGCTAGGTGGTAGAAAATAATTGATTTGGCTTGAACTTGTACTCATTTATTATATTAAATTTATTAATAAACAACCAAAACCTCATAAACATAATTATTCAATTTATACTTGTGCTCATCTATTAAATTTGTTGATGCCTAACCAAATCCTTAGTATATTTCCGCTAACATGATTAGTTATTAGGATGGTTCAATTTCTATCAATTATTGCAAATACCTCGCTAATTCATGGTGCTTACATGTGTCTATTGCACACAACTGCCAATTGGCCTTTATAGGCAACAAAAAAATTCAGTATTGAGTTATTCAAGGGTGTAATTTTTGGATATGTTTCATTATATCTCCGAAGCCTTTTTTTTCTTTTTCTTTTAAACATTTTAGGCTTGTAGGTGAGTTAATTTTACTTTGAGCCATATATACACCTGGCTTCTATTACCTACAATTGCTATTTAGAGCAAATTAGATCCTACAAATTAAAATCTAGATTGATAAATGTAAAAAAAAGGACCTTATAAATTTCCAAATAATTTTAATGTTTTTAACCAATCTCATTTTAATTATCAAATTAATTGAAAAAAATTAATTTTTAAGTACTTTTAAACTAGTACATTTTATAAAATTTAAATGTATGTCATATTGATATCTAAATGAATAAAAATTTATCAACCACCTGTTTATGTAATCTACTTTTCATATGTATTGGCACCTCCTCTTGGCACCCTTCCATGCCCTTTATTGGCATTCTATTCTTTTTATTTTTATCGTTTAGCACCCATATTTTTTACACCAAACCACCACTTTCCAATGTGATGTCAAAAATTTTTTCTCAACATGTGTCAAAGAAACTTCAGGATAATAATCGATATAAGATCTCCCAAAATTAGTTCCACGTTTAATACATATCAATGTAAGATCTATTAAATTAATAAAAATATGCCCATAAATCTTTAACTTTAATTAATAACCTTTTTGAAAAAATAACTTAATATATTAGATTACACATCACTTATTATTCCAATAAAACCAATGGAAGCAATATCCCACCAAACTATGCCAACTCACACGGATCTACACCTTCTTTGTCGGGTGTGTTCAAAGCAGACTGCTAAAGAGCGGACACTACAAACACTCTTGCTTATGTAGCGTCTGTGCACGGACGCTAAATATGATTAATCTATGCAGCGTCTTATTGCAACGCTATAAAAGAAGTTTCTTGTGTTGATTTTTCTTGTAGTGTACAAAGACGTTAAAGATAACATAAACTAAAGCATAGCTACTCGGTCCTACATGCAAATCAAGCACAGTATCATATCCTATTACTTTGATAAAAAAGAGAGCAAGGTATCCTATCGTCATGTCCAAATAAAGGAAAGCTTAAGGTTGGTTAACCTATTGAAAATTTACTTAGTCCATTATTATCCATTAAGTCGCACTTGCACCTGGCTGTTACAACAGAACCCCCAATTTAAGAGGAAGGCAATGTCCCGCATAAACTATGCCAACTCGAACGGATCCATACTTTCCTTGTTGGGTGCGTGCAAAGTAGAGAATAGTACAAAGGCATACAAGAACACATTAATTAAAGTATATTTAGCCACTCTTTCTCACACGCATATTGAGCAAAGTATCATATCCTATTACTTTGATAAAAAAGAGAACAAAACATCCTATCATCATGTCCAAATAATTCAATATCAAGGGGTAGCCTTCGCATTAGGTTCAGCATGAAGAAGACTGCGGGCATTCTAATGTGAGGAACTACATCTTCCATGATCAATTGTGTGATTATGTATTTTGAGGTAAAGTATTTCCTAGTGACATATACTTTATTCCAACATGAAAATGCAAAGAAACCAAGAAGGCCATATTTTTTGATTGCATGTAGCTAGCTTCTATTCCCTGTATCCCAAATTTTCCAGTTTTTATTTGCTCCAACATTGCCGGTACCAAGTGATTAAACTCTATATAATATGTTGGCCAAATATATGATATTCAAAATTGCCGTAGAAGATATATTATATATAGCATCACGGTGGAATGCACTTATAATAATATCCTTCCTTTTCACCATATTTACCATTAATTTTTCATAAATTTAACTATGGTCAGCAGATCATCATGTAGAAATTTGTACGCACGAGCAGAAACCTATACTTCAAAGACCAAAACAACAAAAAAAAGGAAACCATTCATTCAATTTTTATCTTTAATATTGAAGGAGGCAGGCATATGAAAGAGGGGAAAATATTACTATTGAGCTAGTTCTCAACTTGAGTGCAACATCTGCCTAGCATTCTTTATATATATATATATATATATATATATATATATATATATATATATATATAGGGTAAAGTGTTTCTCAGCAAACGGCAGAAAACCTTAGTTGCGCCCATCTGTGATCCTAGCCGTCCATCCATCAGGACGGTCCAGATTAAAATAACTATCGTCCTCCGTATCAAACTTGTGCAGCGCCGCCTCCTCCTCCCACAGCCGCTCCAGCCCTTGCCACCGCCGCCTCATCCTTCCACTGCCTCCCCAAACCTTGCCACCACCTCCTCCTCCCATCGGCCATATCTGACCTTACCACCAGCTAGGCTCTTCCTCCCACTACCTCCTCCTCCCACCGGCCATATCTGACCT
>JAURVB010014189.1:0-165971 GCA_033002965.1 Piper betle | reverse complement strand
TCATGTCAGAACAGGCACAGACAGCTTAGAAACAGAATGTTGATATTGACAGGATTATAAGTAGAACCTGCCATAACAACACAGCTACAGTGAGGATTTACATGACTATCGAAGAGTAAAGGATACAACTGGTGTGTATCTACCTTCCAGGTAGTAGTTCAGCAGAACCTCCTTGAGTTAAAATTTCGAGAATGAAATTTTTATAAGGAGGGAAGATTGTAAAACCCACGATTCGAGTCAGGGTTTTATATTAAGAACCGGTCGGTTCGACCATTATTTTCGAGTCGAGTCAATTTCAGAACACGTGTACTGAGCCGACGCCGGTCTCGTGTATGAACCATGAGGGTCATGTGTACCCAAGTATATGATGATAACGTCATGAACACAACAGAAAAGAATGAATTATCAGAATATATGAGAGTATGCAGTTCATTTTTTTATTATTATGATATATAATGGATCGTAGAATTAGTTTTAGGCTGTTACCCGCGTTAAGACGCGTTATGGGCATTTTGGGTGGGTTGATAGTTCTAGAGCATATCATTATGATTTTTTTGGTGTTTTTTGATTTTATGGGATTTTTCCCATATTTTTTGGAATTTTTTACGACTTAAATATTATTTTTAACTCGAATCGGAGACAAGTCAAGTAATATTTACGACTTTGCCCCACACACCCCCGCGCCCTTCTTTTCTTCCCCAAACCCTCGCCCGCGCCGCCCCTATTTGCGCGTCACCGCCGCCACGGCCGACGCCGCCTGGCCTCCGATCGACGCCGCCCAGCCCGGCCACGGCGTCGTCCTACCGCCCCGACTAGGTCCGGCCCGCATCGGACCGCCACGACGCGAAGAAGACACGCCGCGACGCCGCTCCCGCGTTGCATTTCCGTCGCCAATTCCGCTGCCGGCGAGCAGCGCCGCCGCGATTGGTCGGTCACCTCAGTACCCTCAGCCTTCCAGCGACCTTCCCCGATTGGAACGGAGGCCATTGCCACCGTGGCTAGCCGGATCTAGCGACCCATCGCAGCCGGCTCTGTTTTGCCATTTTTCGGCGAGCCGCCGCCTCCATTGGCCACGCTGAGGTCATAGATGAGTCGGGCTCGCCGAGCCGGTTTCGAGGGTACCCAACACGACCACTTTCCGGCTAGTAGATGCCGCCGGCGATTATCGCCGAAAAACCACAGGAAGCTGTTGGAAAACCGCCAGTAGCTGCCGGAAAACCGCCGGAAAATTGGAATTTCTGGAATTTACTGGAATTCACCGGATCTTCCGCAGAGCTCACCCAGTTGGACTCAATCGAACATCGGACACCTAGGAGCGCCGAATTTGAGCTCCGAGACTCGCGACTGAACCCTAGCCGTCGCCGATTACCGATGACGTGAGGTATAATTACCTCCGATTTTATTATTTAAAATTCATGATGATTGTTAGCACAACATGCTAGGATTGATTCATGATGTGATTGATAGTGAATGGAGGATAAGTGATGAAGTGATAAGTTATATGATGTGATTGATAGTTCATGGAGGTTAAGTGATTTAATGAAGTAAGTAAATTGAGCATGATAAGCGTGTATGATGTAACTTAAGAAAAATACAATAAAATTGTCATGAATAGGATGAGTTAGAGTTATTTTCATATTTATGGTTATTTGATGATTGATGATTTTGTGTTTAATTGTGTTGAGTTTGATGCATCATTTAGTTAGCGGGCATTAGTATTTAGTTTTGATGTGTAGGTACGGAATAGGAGCTTGCCGCCTAGGCGCGATGACAAGCTTGGAGCTTCTACCAGGTCCGTTTAGGACTCGTTTGTTTTACTCTTTTCTATTGTATGTTTGTTTTAATACGTACAGGACGAGTTAAGTGGCGCTTTATCGGATCCCACTTAACTTGGACCATTTAACCGAATAGTTTTTCCAGATTAATAACCCCTCGAGGATGAGATCCCTCGAGGATGATTTCGAAAACAAAATCCACCACAAGTTGCCTTCAGGCCTATTATATAAATCCCTGCCCAGCCCTATATATATGTAGTTTTTGCATTTTCAGTGAGACGAGAGATGGAGAAATCGACTGCGCGTACCATACAGAGGATGTCGTGACAGTCAAAGTGGGCTCTGGATTAGTGCCAGCGGACTGTTCCATTCCCGAGGGATCCTGACAACTCCGCGTTTGAGTTCCTCACACCCGGAGAACGTGGAGGTTTACGGGTACTGTTTAGTACAGCGCATGTCCCGACTTGTGGTTCAAAGGGTACTAAAGGCGACTACCTGAGAGTACTCGGCCTTCGTGCTCAAGGCCAGGAGAAATATAGAGGTAAGGAGAGGGCTTAGGATAAAGTTTGACGAGAAGTACTGAAAAAGAAGTGTCGAGAGCGGCACAGTACCAGCAGTAGATCAGTAAGTTCGGGATGCTACCGGGTCTGCAGCCGAGTGGCTCCTCAGTAGTGCCCTTCAGAGTGTTCACGTAGAGTATATGATGTTTTCCTTCATATGAGAGTTTTCTCTCATAGCCAGCTTGTTATAGTTATTTTATTTTCCAGACCAGTAATACTTATTACTGACGTGTTTTTATACTATATGTAGGTAATAATCACAAGTTGGAGGAGCCAGCTTGGACGAAGGAGCAATGAGGTCTTGTACACACACACATGTTAGATTTTTGAGATTGATGGATAGTGATGAAAGACCTTCGATGCCATTCGTTTATGATGAAATGCAAAAGGCCATAGAAAAAATAAAAGAGGTACATTACATGAAAGTAGAGCGATACAAGTTATTTGTTGATATCATCACCAAGAGATGCGCGAATCAATTTTGTCATCCTCTTCATGTTGCAGCATATATGCTTAGTCCTCAAACTCGTTATCGCCCTGACTCTAACATTGTATGCTCTTATTTGACTTACATACCTTTTATGATTTTTTTAACAATTTCATATTGCTTGTGTTTGATTGAGAATAATTTTGTAGCCAAGTGAGGTGTATCGTGCATTCAATGATGTCATTTGTCGTTTGGAAGTCAATGAGGTAGCTCGATCCATGGCATCTTTGCAGGTCAAGATACTATTATTTTTAATTTTTATATAAAAATGTTTATGTATAACTAAATATGATGATTCATTTTGTTTTACTATTTTGTAGTGGTTCGATTTTGTATCTGTAAAAGGAGATTTTGGACATTCTCTTGCAATAACCAATAGAAAAGTCCTCCACCCAGGTAAAATCCACATTTCTTCAGATTTCATATTTATTGCAAGCTTATAAGTAAATCAATTTATCAAATGTAGCATCATGGTGGGAGCAACATGGTATAAGCTGCCCTGAACTACAAAAAATAGCTATTAGAATACTTAGTCAAACTTCATCATCATTGGGTTGTGAACGTAATTGGAGCACTTTTGACCAAGTACATACCAAAAAAGAAATCGACTTGCAAGGAAGAGAGTAAATGATCTTGTATATGTTCATTACAACATACGGGTCAAAGAAAAAGAGTTGAGGTGGAGGCATAATATGATGCAGTTAGTGAACATTTGAGTTTAGAAGACTCATTAGATGAGTGGGTTGGAGAATGGGACAACCCATCCCCATCGGTATGTTTAAATAAAGCTTACATCACATTCATGATTTTGTGTATGAATTTTTTTTGAATTGAAATGAATAGGGTATGACTTTTTTTATGCGGGATGATTTCTTTGGTACCAATGTTGGCAACAATGATGGTATAGATGAAGAGGCCTTTGTAGCAAATGAAAGTGGCAACACATTGAAAACTACAATTGGATTGTGTTCTACTACGTTTGATGGTTTTTCTTTGCCTCCTCTTCCTAGTGGACAAAATGTTGATATTGATGTACATATTGACTCCCAACATAATTTGTCTTTGCCTCCTAAACCTGAGGGACTTCATATGAGTGGGAGTTCTATGCCTCCTTTTACACAGGGGTCTCGTGTTAATGCAGATGATAGTTCTACTATTCCGATTGGTGATAATGATTCGTACTTCGAAGATGATTCAGATGATGAATTAGATGATTTAGTATTAAGCACTACGTAAAATTGTGTTGAACATTCATTTTTTGGACTTGTATTAATGTCTTGTTGTTATTATTTGATAGAACACAGATGATAATATATGAACATTGTGTATATACTTATGACATTGTGGTATTCTGATGATAAATTATGATGCTCTTTTAGGTATGTAATTATATGAAATTGTGTTCATTACATAAAGAATATGTTCTTCAGGTTTGCTCTTATTTGAATTATATAAAGAGTATGTTCTTTCAGGTATGTTCTTATTTGTTCTTTCAGGTATGACTCTATCGTTATATGGTCATAATTACATATCTTTATGATTGTTGTATAAATACTTGAATTTGTATATTTATGTTAAGAAATTATATAATTATGTATTTCAGATATTTTTGTTATGAGTTGACAAATTATTGTATATGATCGATTTAGACCGATTTGGACCGATTCAGGCCGATTTAACTGAACCGATTCCGATTTTGATTCCGATTCCGACTCCCTGAAAAACCGATTCCGATTCCGATTCCGATTCATGCAACTATGGGTGGTAGTAGTAAAATTTATGATCTTATATTACATCAAGGTAAGAAAAAACAGGAAAAGATAGAAAATTATAATGTTAATAAAAAATATATTTTAGCACACTAAGTGTTTATATGGTTATACTTACTTAATACGCAGCATTCACGACATGATATAATTTATAAATTTCCCTGATCAGAATCAAACGTTTGCTTGGGATATTAAATAATAGTTATAAAGATTAGAACTCGCATCTTGTTGCTATTTTAACATGACTTATCTACTATATTTGCTGCTTGCTAAAAATATTAAAGATGTAAACACATTGCTTCACCAGAGAAGGGTGGGCTAGCCCTACTCATCCCGACTACTTTTCCAGGCCACTGCAAACCAGCAAGGATCCCAATTAAAAAATGTTGACCTTGAAGCTCAAGGTCAAATAAGCTGTTAAATCTTGGCCAAAAATAGAGCTTCACGATTCAATGCATCTTTTATCTGTCTATTCAATTCAATGTATTTGAGTTTTAGTCTTTATCTAAAAAGTTAAGGAAATTAATTATCTTGGGGAGGAAAACCAATGCGAACATTAATTATACGACTTTTGTACTTACTATGTAATGTGTGTGCATTTGATTTATTTCCAGTTATTTTTTCCAATTGACACCTTATATTTCCAAAACAAATATGAAATTATAATAATTTAAACCCAATTTATGCGTTGGAGCTGCTGGCCGAGGGAGTTCTACCTTGTTTATGTAAACAATTATGCATCCAAGGAAAGGATCAATTTTCATTGCTGCTTGTTATTAATTTGTCCCTTGTGTCGTTCTTAGGACCAGGCATGTGACGAGTTCTATGCACAAAGCTAAACTAAAACAACTATGGTCTAAATCAAGTAGAGGCCATCAATAATCAGTTCTAATTATAAATGGTTATGAAATTTAATTAACTAATAGTCCATCAATAATCAGTTCTAATTATAAATGGTTATGAAATTTAATTAACTAAAATACAAAAATTAAAATACCATTTAAAAAAAACAAAAGAAAAACCACTTTAACTTTGAATGAACAGATGCCAAAGAGTTTAATCATGACGGTAATTTTATAATGACAAAAGTAAGACAAAAATTACTCATATAATTTACTTCGAAATATTTACCAATTATGAATTAATATTCACTTGAAGGAGCTAAAATGCATAATTTTTTTAAGGAATGCATAATCTTCAAATAACCGGAAAATTTTTTGGGTGAATTGTACATTATTGTATTTCACCAGAAAATTCAATAATTTTATGTTTAATACATCGGCCCCACAAAACATTCTTTTGTATATAAGGGTCAAAAGAGTAAATCCCGAAAAGGATTCGTCTTCGACAACCAAAGGCGCCGCCGGCAACGCCGGACACCGCACCTTCCGTCGGCGCGGCGGAGCCTTACCCGTTCGACCTCCTGTTCACCGCCGTCTTCGTCCCTTGGTTTCTCAACCCGGTTTTTCGGGGAGGATTTCCGGGGCTTTCGTCACCGGTCGGCATTTGTGTTCAAATTCGAAGGTTGGAACTGTTCGTAATCTCAGATCAATTCATAATGCTTGCCATTTGTGATGATAAAGTTGGAATCTTTGTGCTGTTTTTATTATGCAGGTTGCCTTTTTTGATGCAATTCTGATCATGTCGTGAAATCGATCCGAATGGGTGTTGAGGAAGGTTGTGGGAGGGAGACGTGTGGAAATTCATCAAATTTAGCGGTTTATGAAACGGTGATTGATGCTTCTTCTTCAAAAGTTGAAGGTGGTGAGAATTCGTCGAATGGTGAGGATGATAAGGTCGAGGTTTCGAGGGTGAGCCAGGTTGTGGTGGCGGTGGAGACGAAGTTGGCAGTTGTTGAGGGCAAGGTAGATGGGGTTGATGCTTTGCAAGAGGCTAGTGTTGTTAATGGTGGGGCTGTTAGCAAGGGTGGTGAGAAGTGGGAAGGGGAGAAGGCTTGCCGGATTTGTCATTTAGAGCCTGACCTTGAATTGGGGGATACAGAGCTGAATCAGCTAATTCAACTTGGTTGTTGCTGTAAGGGGGAATTGGGTGTCGCCCATCGCCAGTGCGCCGAGGCCTGGTTTAAACTGAAGGGTGATAGGTATATTTTCTTCGTCTTAGCTCGTAATAAGGATTGTATACCGTTTAGTTTTTTCATGCATTGCCTTAAACTTCATTTTACTTCGTGTTTTGTGATATTAGTATTTATCAGTGATAAAATAAAGGTTCATATTTTTCTAGGGTAATGTGATTATGGTTGTCAATCTCCAAATAGTCTACTGAATGGCAGAGTTAACTTTGTCCATCTTGATGTCAACTCATTTTGTGCTGATCAGGTTGTTATGAGTGTGTATGCGTATTAATTTCTTCTATATGTGAACTTTTGTCTGCACTAGTAGCTATAATTGGTGAATTTCAGTACAAAAACATAAACAAACTTCGGAGTGTAGTTCTGGGGAGATGGTTGAACTGTGTTAATTCCAATATACGTCTAGGACTTGATGATTCTTGAACTATATTAATTCCAATGTGTCTAAGATTTGAATGATACACAAAGTTTCGATATTTGCATATTTGTGAGGTTCAAATACTGTAAAGCTTGCACGATACATCATAAGTTCTTCTTTGGAGAGGAGAATCGGTTCAACAAGAGCACCACTTCTTTCAATCCTGCCCACTCGTTATTGACGCACTTCATTGTGGTTAATTGAGCCTCCACCATTGAGTATACAGATTTTTGGTCCGCTTGTTAGAGATGGATATTAAAATCCTAGAATTTTTTTATGTTTCACGAGCATTTTCTATAAATTTTTTGTTGAAGATGTGGTACTTATGTCAGATTATTCATTCTCTTGAGAAAATTATGCTAAAGATTGTTCTGATTTTGAGATGGGATGGTTTTTACTGTGAAGAGAAATATTCACACATCTTGCAGGTTGAAGTAACTTGTCTTTTTTATGTCAACATTATATTTTTTCTCTTCTTTTTTGTTTTTATCTATCATGCAATTTATGCCTTCCATTTTTTATTTCTGACAAGGGATAAGTGTTATCATAAGGTATATTAATATGCTGCTATACACAATATGTCTTCTTCTCTTTTCTTTGCCAGAATTTGTTTTAGAATTTCATGAATGTTGATATTTATACTAGTATTCCTTCTCAGTTTGATATGTATGAAGGAGTTTCTTTAACTCTGCTTGCAATCTTTATGGAAAGAACTAAATTTGAAGCCTTTTTTTTACCAAATGTTTCTTGTGATTAAGGGGGAAAAGCTCTTTGCCTCTTCACTGTTTGAAGTACAAAAGCCTCATCAAAATTAGTTCAAACAATGTTAAAACGTGGGCCCTCTGTTTCGGTCAATTGTTACGGCTGGTTAATCGCTCCGGCTTTGTGGGAGATATTACTAAAAGGTCAACTTGTAATTTGTTAATGCAGGTTTTGTGAAATATGCAGCGAGATAGCTGTTAATGTTACTGGTGTGATAGAACGTGGAGTTGTTCAAGAATGGATCGAGAGGAGGGCAGCGGATGCTAACACAGGGGCCAACAACACTCCAGAGACAAGCTGTTGGCGTGGCCACCCATTCTGTAATTTCTTGATGGCTTGCCTGGTGATAACTTTTGTACTTCCATGGTTCTTCCGAGTAAGTATGTTCTGACTGGGTGATTTGAGATTGGTGTGGATAATTGCCGCATGAAATTTCATGTACCTCGATAACATATTACAGAAAAAAGTTGGTTTTGTTGAATTTCATAGTTTGAACTTGTTGGGTAAAGTTCAGTATATATTTGTGTTTAAATTATGTGAAATTGGTGCCAGACGACACTTCCAAATGACGGATTGGCCGAGGTCACACGGATATGTTGATGTGTTCAGAATGCCTTAATTTATCACTTCAGACGACGATCTGTAGGCTTGGCATTTTGTATTATATCCAAAGTGAGCGCTTGTATGCATTTTATAATTACAGAGATTCCGTGGAAGTCATTGTTACAATCTTTCTTCATTGGGAAGCGTCTGGCCGACGATGAAATGCCTTATTAAAACTTCAAAAATATGCCGTTTACATTTGGAGACTATGATATCATAAACATTTTGGCATTGATCGTGAATAGATTGTACCAATCGCTTTCACCTGATCTGATCAATCAAATATCCTATGAGTTGTCCAATCCTTTTAGCAACATGAATATTTAGAATGGGTCCTATGAAGCACTATTATCTTCCAAGTATCCGGTATGTAGATGTAACAGAGGGACTGACGGTATTCGAAGTCAGGCCTGATTTATGACTCTTAACCAAACCATTTGTTTTCTCACAAGTTTAATCAAATCGTGTTTTATGAAAGCAATCTCCATACAGAAAACATCTCTACCTGGGTCCTAATACATCCCAGTACGACGGGCATTCGCAATTGAGAATTTTTTTATAGCCCAAATTGCAGTTGAGTTTTGATGGGAGTTGTGAGGGGAAATAGCAAACTACTGATAAAACCATATTATCATATTTTTGCGTTAAAAATAATTTTTCTTTTTTTTAAAAAAATTCTTCACAAGACCCGGGCAACTTTACTGGAAGTATTTTAACCGTGAACTATTAGGACAAATAAATTTTGTCGGCGAGAACCATTTCTATCCACAACTGTGTCGATTAAAAGCAGTCGCCCTTTTCCAATATATATGTCAAGTGTAACTCCTCTTATAAAGTGCAAGCATCCAATTTAGAAATGGCAGTCACATTCGGTTGTCGACTAGGGGTGGGCGTGGACGTCCAAATTTGTCCGTCCGACCGAAGTCCGAAGTATGTCCGACCGAATTTGACCGACCGAATCTGACCGAATTAAAACAAACCAAGCATGGACATTTCTTTGTCCGACCGAACGACCGACCGAGTGTCCGATATTTTATATCAATAATATAATATCTTCAATATTTGTAAAACTAATATTATAATTTATGAAAATTTTAAAATATAATATACAATAAAATTTATTAAGTTTATACATAAAATTTGATATTTAATATTTAAAATAACAAAAAATGACATACATAGAAAAAAGATAAAAGTCATTCTTACATTTAAGAATTTAGAGCTATACCTTCATATTAATAATTATATCAAACCACTTATAATTTAATTAGCATGTTCTCAATTTTTAAAGTCAAACAAAAAATAGTCAATGTATAAAAACTTTAAAATAATCATTGACATCAAAATATACTCTAATATTACATATACTTCAAAGATAAAATATTTTAATAGTTAATTCTTCATCCAATATAACTCACCCAAATGAAAAAATACAAAAAAATTAATTATTCATGTTTTTTGTCTTCTTCATTTTGAAATTAAGACATTTCTCTTCAATATTTTTCCATAAATAAATAGTTTCATAACTTTCAATTCCCTCTATAAAACCCGTGTCCTAAGTTAGGGATTTATAGTCCGAACCGATCGATTCGACCGTTATTTTTGAGTCAAATAGAATTATTTTAGGCCAAATAATACATTAAGACGTCTTATAGGGTAGAATTATTAGTTATACATCATTTAGATGTTGTGGTCTTTATTTTATTTTATGGGATTTTTCCTGATATTTTTGGATTTTTTTGAAGATTTTATTCTGAGTTAGGTATTATTGTTGACTCGTGCCGGTATCGAGTCAAGTCTTATTTACGAGTTTGCCACCGATCATCTTCTCCCCCAAAACCCCCCAAACCCTAGCGTCGTCGCCGCCGCCATCCCGCCACCGATCGACGCCGCCCCGCCCAGCCGTACCGTCGCCGTGACATCTCGACCACCACCAGCCACCGACGAGTCACCGCGACGCCGGTGGCAGGCGCTGGCGGCGGCGGCGGGCGGCGGAGGCAGGGGCGTCTGAGGGCGGGCGGGCAGGCGGAGGGCGGAGGCAGGCGCGGCGGAGGGGTTTCGCTGCGCGCAGAGACCGGCGGAGGCAGCGGGGCGACGAGCAGGGCTGTGGCGACGGCGCGCAGGACGGCGGAGGCGACGAGCAGGGTGGCAGAGGCGACGAGCAGGGCGGCAGAGGCGACGAGCAGGGCGGCGGAGGGGTTTCGCTGCACCCAGAGGCCGGCGGAGGCAGCGGGGCGATGAGCAGGGCGGCGGCGGCGACGCACAGGGCGGCGGAGGCGACGAGCAGGGCGGCAGAGGCGACGGCGCGCAGGGCGGCAGAGACGACGAGCAGGGCGGCGGCGGAGCGGCGGCAAGAGGCGGCGGCGGAGGGCGGCGGCAAGAGGCGGCGGCGGAGGGCGGCGGCAGGATGCTGCGGCGACGGCGGCGGCGCCCTATGAACAGTGTATCTAGGTTAGGGTTTTAGAAATTTTGGTTTTGATTTCGGACCGTCCACGGACATTGTTCGGGCCCGACGGACAAGTCGGACATTAACTCGGTCGGACAAGTTTTGTCCGATAAAATTTCGGACAAACGCGGACAATATCTCGTCCGACGTCCGTCCGACCGATGCCCACCCCTATAATGTGGACCACCACCTGTCTAGAAGTTCTACTTTTACCATCCGTTACTTATCTACGGAGATCAAGTGACCGCCACTAGAAATGTATATCACATCCTTTTCCTTGACTTTTATGTCTCATATATATATATATATAGCATTCAACTTTCTTGGAGGTAATGGTATTCATTTGGTAGATTTGAGAGAAGATGACCCAGAAAGGAGTTTCAGTTGGTGATATCGACGTTGTTGCAGACAAGTATAGAACTTTTATGTATGGTGAAGGAGAAAAGGATACTCAGTGGAGGCATGGAGGGCCGCCTACCTATGATCTCGTCAATCAAATTTTTGAAGAGGGAAGGACCAAGGTATGCGTATATGTCAAAAGTTAGCAAATAGCTAGATTAGAAGTAGTTCCTTCAAAAAAAACAAAAAAGGAAAAGCAGTTCTTTCTTTGTCTTTTTTTGCTCTTTGTGATGGTTTTTTTAAGGGTGATTTCTGTTGATTGGTGTGAAAATTGCAGGAATGGCCGAAAGGGTCTCTAGAAGAAACTGTGCAGAACGCCATCAAGACATGGGAGATGGAGCTCTCCCACAAGACACGCCTGCAGGATTTCAAGACCATCAATCCTGACAAGTTCAAGTTCTTTGTTAATGGTTTACTCCCTGATCTTACTCTATTTTCCTCCCGACTCTCTCTTTCTCTCTATCTATCTCGCCTCTTCCTTCCTTGGATATTTGAATCGAGTTGGACCCGAATCAAATCTCTTTTTTTTCTTTTTTTATAATTCTAGCGCGGGAATCAATTCTTGCATGGTCACCATGTCTTGCGTTCTGGCTAGTTGTAAATCACTGGATTTCTTCGAACGCAACTTCATATATTTATATTTTTCAATGAACAATTATTTCGTGATACATCCAATAATCATCATATATGTACAATAATAAAGATTGTAAATTTTATCTTATTTAGTCTTCTTAAAAAGGTTGCACGAGGAAGGATATCTAGTCCCCTGTTTGTTTTCGGCTCTGTATCGCCAGTTTGAACTTAAAAAAACTATCTAGAAAATAGAAACTTGTGGATCGTATTAATATATAAAAAAAGGTCGATCACGCACTCCATAATGCACAAGATGATCATCACGTTGATTGGTGCGGTGCAGGGAGAGAAGCACTGTCAGGGGAAGAGACTCTCAAATTGGGAAGCTACAACGCATTGTTGCAGATCTCATTACCAGAGGAGTTCAAATACTACAAAGCGGATGAGGAGAGCTTCGAGTCCTCTCATGACATATTTAGAGCAGCCTTCCCTCGTGGGTTTGCATGGGAGGTCGTCAAAGTCTACTCCGGCCCACCCGATATTGCCTTCAAATTCCGGCACTGGGGTTACATGGAAGGCTCCTTCAGGGGCCATGCCGCCACCGGCGACAAGGTCGAGTTCACCGGAGTTGCCACTCTTAAGGTTCTTATGCTTATTCACCTACCTCTTTGACTAGCTCATTTCAGTCTATAGTTTGCGATGTTCAATTCAAAGATGATTTGTGCATGACTTTTTTATAAAAGAAAAATATTTAAAATATTGAGCATCTCATTTAAATATTACGAAATAAAAAAATTGATATAGTTGTATTTTTTCATAGAGTTTAAGTCTTGATAATTTAAAATCACAATATTATGAAAAAATACAAATTAAATATTTTGTGACATTATATTTTCTAAAAAAACTATACTTGTACATTTATAATGAATAAATGGAACGACTAATGAGATTTCTTTCATAATCTGTGGCGTGGTTTGGTGATTTGCTGCATTATTATTGTTGTATTTGTTACTTATCATGTAGTTGGATGACACCTGCCCTGCACTTGTGTATTCAAATGCCCCCTCTTGTTTGTTAGTAGAAGATTCTTGTAAAGGTGTTGTAGATCTGAACATGAATTTTATGTATCGAGGAAAAGAACATTAATTTTATATATGGAGATTCCTTTTTGTTTTTAATCTCGTTTCTATTGGGGCTTCATGATATGAAAGAGCTACATATGTACGTAAACGTGTGCAATTAACCAACGATTTGTAGCTAGATAATTACTCTCATCTTGTTAAATTAATGTTAGCGTTATTTGATTTAGCATGATATGTAACAATAGGACTTGTCTTGTTTAACTAAGGTTGATGAAGCTCTGAGGGTGGAAGAAGTGGAGATATATTACGACCCAGCTGAGCTCTTCGGAGGTCTCCTCAAGGGGCAGCCCCTCTCGGATTCTGACCATCACCCCAACGAAGGTCAGGCCTCAACTCGGGCATGCCCTTTCCTGCTTAGCAAGAAGGAATGATGCTTTTACATATCAATGAATCGTTTAGATTAATTTGATTGTGCGCTCATGCTCAATCAACTTGCACATCTGTTTGCTTTTACTGGTACTGGATTGTCTTGGTATGTTTATGAAATAAAAAACTTAAAAAGGCTCGTACACTCAGATCCGTCCAATGATCTGATTTTTTTGGCAAACTACAAAATTTATATAGATTGAACCTTATCATAAAACGTAAAACGATGGCAACTATCGTCATGTCTTTTTTTAACAGTTAACCGGTCAACAAGGCACCTTGCGATTGCAACTTTCTTTATTTTATTTTATTTTTTTCAAACATACTGGGAAACTTTTTTTTATAAGAATACTGGGAAACTTTTGAATTTGGGTTTCGTGCGATTGTCACCTTACATAGTTTATGTGATTGGCCGGGAAATTTCCCAATGAAATTGATTCATTATATGACAGGTTGGTAAATCACAAGCCTGCAGGTAGAATTAATCGTTTTTATTTAATGTTAGAAGAAAATTGAAGTCTGCCAATTAGAGGCAATTAGTATCATGTTCAGTTCCGGGAAAACATAGAATTAATGCAGTAAGCTAAAAATAAAATAGAATATTATCTGTATAAAAATCAAACTAAGCAAACGTTTTAACGGATTTAAGCCTTTTTCATATTTAAATTTGGTAATTGATTTTTTTTTCTTTTCTTTTTTAGAATTAATAAATCATGTTTCTCGTTAACCACACTTTGGAAAGTGGTTCACAAGGTCAGGTTCGCTTCAAAAGTCGGTCTCTCTTCTCTAATTGTGTTCCGCGAAAAAGAAAGGAAAAAAGGTCCACCTTTGCAATTTTTCCACGGTGCATTATCACATGTTTTTCACGTATGAGTTGAATTCGCTTTCTGCATCACGTTTGATTTATGTAGAAAAAAGAAGCACACCAACCTGCCCCCGGTTAATTTGTATGTGTGCCAAAAAATCTCAAATTCCGTTGCCGGGACTTGAAACCCAAGTCTCGCGGGTGAGAGCCGCGTTTGATTTATGTAGAAAAAGAAGCACACCAACCTGCCCCTGTTAATGTGTATATATGCCAAAAAATCTCAAATTCCGTTGCCGGGACTTGAACCCGGGTCTCTCGGGTGAGAGCCGAGTATCCTAACCAACTAGACTACAACGGAATTATTACTAAGGCCTCTCGTATAACTTTAATTACTACAGTTTAATATTTATAATAGTTAATTATTCAATTTCAACCTGCTTTTCGGCGATAGATAAAATGTTTATAAATTGAATTCATCATGTAGCACACTCCGAAGGTAAAGCTTTTGCTCTTGGAATATTTCATAAATGTATATATCGAGAATAAGCTTGAGTTATCTTCTTACGTATGGATTAACAGACAAAATATTGCAAATGCCCTGCTACAATTTTCATCTAAGATGATTAATTTGTTTCCTTCTTCTTTTTCTTCTTCTACCTAATATTAAAAATGTTGTCGTGGACGTTCTAAATTAGGATTTTGTTTCCTAAGATCAAAAATTAAAAACAATGCCCGACGTAACCTACTTTTATATGGAGGGCACTATAAGAGCTACGTGGAAAAGTAAGTACGCGAAGATATGTCAAATAGTTGATTGCTTTGTCGCGTATAATGTTAAAAGAAGGTGCATGCAGTTTTCATTTTCATTAGTTGATTTTAATCAGACTATTTTGTCTCAATTATCTCAGCTAATGCCTTACTATCAATGGTGTAGAAGGCAATTATCACCATTTTTTTGTCTTCCTCCGTAGTTCTCAATTGCTGATGCTATATGTTGTAAGTCGTATTCCAAAGGGGTGTGTGAAAATGAGTTTGCAAGTTTTGTTATAAAATGACTAGTCACTTTAACAACTCATCTCATATAATATTATTAGCCAAGCTCAAGTTCAATGTGAAAGTAAGATCGGAAACACTATAATTTCATATCTCATATTATAAGATTATAACATTTTATCACATTCTATAATACCCTAATTTAGCCTAATAAATGGACTAAATTTTAATGTTATAATTTAGAAAGTTATTCATTGAACCACAGCATTTAAACTTTATGAAAGTGAATTTCAACCTTAAGGAACCAAATTCATATAATACATGCTAACCATACTACATAGGAATGATCTTGATTTAAGACTTTTAAATGAACATTTCGAGCTACAGAAGAGGCAACACCTCCCTACGGCTAAGTAAGTGACTTTAAAATATAATGATCACTCCAATCTATATAAAGTCAACACCCCTAATACAACTAAGAGATTGAGTTCTTAAAAGATACAGATGCATGGTTCTGTTTTTATACTTAATTTCAATGATTTAGTTAGGTATCTTAATCACTATGCTAATATTGTGCAATAAAGTAAACACGGGGTTGTGGTTATCAGTTCCACATACCCCGCATAGGTAAATTAAAATCACAGAGGCCTCATCGTGTGCTAGGGCATCATATTTTAACATTTGGTCTTCGCATAGATTCTTTACACGGTATAAACTGTTTGCTTTTTCGGTCTATGTTTCTCTAACACACACTCACAACTGCAACTAAATATATTTCATATACCTTACATGTTCCTCATTGTCTTCCGGGACTTTGAGGGTTAAACACCTCGCAAACATTATTAGCATTGCCCTAAAGTTAAATACCCCGCACAATAGTTATAATAATAATAATAATAATAATAATAATAAAGCATACACGTGCAACCCAATCATATCATACACTCATACCAAAATCACACATAATGTATAAGTCCAGGGTACATGCATAATAATAATACAGTCTCAAGATATTAAATACATAACAAAATACACAACATAAGGCCCCCGCCACCACCATCGCCATGAGACATAGATCCATACGCTCTCACTTATAAATATATATATATATATATATATATATATATATATATAAACGTCAGTAATCAAATAAAAAATCACCAGTTCAAAAATAAATACCAACCGTCTATGGTTGGCAAATGAATGCTTTATTACCCATGGGAAATTTAGAAACTTTAGAAAGTATTTCAGAGGGTTGTAAGCAAAGACAAATAACATAAGCCGACATACTAACTCGACAAAACATACATACAATACATAACTTACGCCCTTATATCTTTTATATCTTTTCTATAACACTCGTCATGATATTCATAAGTCAATGAATAGTTGTTAAGTTATTGTCACAAATTTCAAAAATATACTACGTTATGTAATACCCATACATTGCACTACCTTAGGGTTTAAGGTAATAATAATGCAATTCATATTACCCATACAATAATCTCATATTCGTAAAATAAAACCTTCATATACATATAGTAGATTTGGGTAAGGATTTGCATATATAATAATTTCTGGTATCTTAATTTTAAAGTTTTATTTAATTGTAGAAAACTCGATTAAAAAACCCAACATTGGAGAGATCCAATAAAACACCACTGACATCGTCTTATATCTAAAACTTGATAAAAACCTCATTCATGGAGTTTGACAAAGATGAAATAGAAAAATCTTACATACCTGGATGAGTGAACTCGTCGTGTTAAATCAAAGAGTTCACCCTGCATATCCTAACAAGAAGATGAAACTCACTATCTGATTGCATCGGCAAACAAAACAAAACAAAGCCTCCGCACATGACTTAGAAAATTCACATAGTTTAATTATATTTCTTAATAAAGTATTAAACCTTATTAGGTAACCTTAATTAAAGTTTAAAGTTGTATATATACTTAGTGAAAAAATCCAAACTTAAATTTTTATTAAATTGATTTAATCAGATAATTTTTTGGACAGGCCAAACAGTATCCAAATGGGATGAAATTTAAACTAACGAGCCCTCACACTCTAAGGGTGTGATGTAAACTTTACAAAGGGCTTGCCCATGGGCCAACGTGATAAGCAAAACCCACTAAGGTCGGGTTAAGGAGTTGGGAACATTATTTTTGAGTTGTGCACCAATTTTCCCGAGGCTAGTTCATGCCTTTAAGAACCCCAAATGTGCTTGGGTGAAAGGTCACAAGTAGCCAACACCTTGGGTTTGAGCTCAGTAAAATTATAAGTCCAAATCCCTTGTAATTGGGCATAAGTGGGGTTGGGAAAGGAAGACATTGACAAGGGATTTCTAAAGCTAACTGAACCTAAGTGGATAAGGAAAATTCTACCATATTATCTATCCCTCTAAAAGGTCTTAGATTTTGTGGAGACTCTATTGATAACCTAGGTTCTGGGTAAAGTTTCAGCAAATTTCACCACCCATACTAGACTTGATGGATTTTACAATCGAAACTAAAAAATTAGGATTACACCCTGCATTCTTCTACACTCCTAAAATATGAGCTAGCTAACCACATAAATGAACTTTAATTAAACCCAAATTTTACATGATGGAAGTAGATAATTATTGGGTTATTCAATAATTTTTATATATTTAATTAAAAAATCCATTAGGGTCTTAACTAGCAACACAAACACATATCATCCAAGCATACTAAAATTACAACATATACATTCGATGGTTAGGGATTTTGTATGTGACTTATGTTAGGCTTTTTTAGTGTGGTATTTTTAAGGAGATCCAAGGGATACAGAAACAAACATGTAAAAGATGATTATCATCAAAGACTTACAACAAGGTGAAAAAATTGAGGAAATGGGTGGTCAGGTCATAAGGACCAAGAAAGCTGTCACCTTTTACTAAGTTTGGCGCTCATACATGTTCAAACACATTATATCAAATGGAATAGTGAACATAAAAGATATATATTTATCTGTTAGAAACACAACAAAGAAAGTAGCATGCAAAAATTCTAATTAGATCATGAGATATAAATTTTATACTAAAATAGTGCAAGATCATGGCCATAACAAGCTAAAAAATGCATAACTATTTTTTATAGACATCACAAAAATGATGATTTTAAGACCTACAAACTCCTAACAACCTTATCTACATGGAAAAAATATCATAAAAATACCGAGAATAGTAGATTTATGTAAAACAGCAAGCAAACACTAAGAAAGAGGGGTGAAGGAGAGATTTTTACCTCAATGTGGCTAGGGGAAGTCTATTGACCTACCACCCTACGGGGCGAGGAAGGCTTGGATGAGGCTTGGAACTCCAAGGAAGAAGATGGAAGCCAAGAGGAGGAGAAGGGGGTTGCCTGACGTGAGGAGGAAGGAGTGAAGGAGGAAGGAGTGAAAAGGGTGAAGTTTTTATAAAAAAAGGAGCACCCAACCACCAAGGGTATGGCTTGGTGATGCCATAGTGTCACACCTAATTAGGTATGATTATCATACCTAATGAGGTGTGGGGTGGCCCAAAATTCAAAACTTAGGTTTTTCACCTTCAACTGGTCGGGATGACCTCGAGAACATTATCATGGGTCCCCTCTAAAAGAGGGTTCCAAATACATGGTGAACAACCAAAACACACGCGAGATATAGTCCTAACATCTATTTACATCTGACTCGACTAAACTAAATATAAAAAAGTTGGACACATAACGTCCAAATGGGATACTAAACGACGAAGGAAGCTAAGGCCGAATGAACATATATCATATTATACTCGAACCACGGTGAGAAGAGCCAAACCCAACTAGTCCGGTCCATGTCAAAACCTAACCGACTAACAAATACACGGGTGAACGACATGGGTTTTACATGCTTCGCCTCACCATCCCCATTGTCCACTCTAGGCGGCTCCTATATGTAAACGCCCATGAGTGGCAAGCCTAATATGGTATGGATGTAGTCACGCGGCCACATATGAGTGATCCCATGTAAAACCTGATAGTGCTATTACATGCGGGAGAGTATTGAGTATAGTCCAACATCTATGAGGAGGAGAAGGGGTGGTGACTAATATAAATATGAGTTCCCGGGTCTTCTAAAGTGGTTGATCATTTTGAAGTGAAGTCTATAAACCTGTTTTTATTGGGTGAGGGATGGTGGATGTTTGAAGGGGTTGGCCTCTTGCGTGATCATTCAAAATTAGTGAGATCTTAGACACTTGCACCTACATTTTTTTTATCAAGTTGGATTATTGGACAAGTAATTGAGGAGAGTTTTCTCATTGATAGAATAGAGATTCTCTAACAAGAATTTCGGACAATTTGTATTGATCATACTTGCATTGATTGGAGCTTCATAACTAGTAATTCATATAATTAATGGAATAAGTACTTTTCTAATTCCATGTATAACCAATATTCTTGCCTGGCCAAATGAAGCACTCCCAACTCACAGGTAACAATTAAATAATTACTTACAATGAAGATATACATACTTGATGTATATCATAGTATCCGCAGTTTTAAACTATATATCAAATTGTTACAACGTTTTGCCATGTACAAGTCGAATCTGTGTACCTTTATTTTTCTTGTTTTTTTACTGAAGGGCTTCATTTTCACCTGCTCTATTTTGGACAAACTGCAAATTTTTGCCTTCGTAAGCATTTCATATTGATACTTTTGCCGTGTCCTTATTTCTTCTACCATAAGTAAATAAGGTAGGACTAGTTTGTATCAATTATAAATTTACCGTCTTATATAAGGGACTCTACGGACAAAAATTTATTAGCTGCTGCTTGGCGAAATCAGCTGTTCTCTTCTTATGTATTCTGCTGATTCGCATGTCTCTGTTTTCTCGTACTTGTTTTGTTGGAGTGAATCTTAATATTGTTGCTTGGAAAAAAGAGCTTCATTCCTTTGATAATTGCCTGGTTCTACAAATCTACATACAGGTAATGTCTTTCATATGAAGTCTTTGATTCCATGACTGCTTTTATGCATGCACGAATTCGCAAAAAATAAGGTTATGGACACTCCCCAATTATCCTTTTCCTTGTTTCCAAATGCATCAAAGTTAATAGATACTTCCTTCCATTCTATTATCAATACTATCAGAACTCAGACGCAGCGTCCATGCTTAAAAAAATGAAGCCAACAAGCATCGTGAAGGCATATGATTATGTCCATTATCACTCTCTTAGGTGGCATGACTAGTTTTAGACAAATTAATCATAGACAAATCCATTACTATACTAATCAATAGAAGCAACAATCTTGATTAAAATATAAAGCAAGCATCTCATTGAAGGCAAGATCATAAAAAAAAATGCCCATCATATACAAATTAGAGACTCTGACAGGTATAGTGTATCAATCACCTAAATAATACTCAGTTCCCTAATTTGCACATCAAGATTCTCAATTAAGAGCTCAAATCATCATCTTCCATTTATTAAGATTGACACAAAAAAATTAAATGAACAGCAGAATCAGCAATCTGATCTAGCTGCAAAAAATCGTGGCAATTCAACAGATTCATCTTTGCATAAATCCGGGAAAAAAGTCACACAAATTCAAAGCAAGATCAAGCTAAAACGCTCAGAAGAATCCAAACTTGATGTTAGTCTTCAAATAACCGTGGAGGCCACAGCATGAGCCCAACACCGGAGGTGGTCTTTCATGTTGACGCCATCGCCGGCGGCCGGAATTCTCCAACCCTTCAATAGGCCGCCGTCTTCCTTCCCACCGTCAACACTACTCCATGACTCAGAAAGATACGGTCTTGGAACATCCGCCTCTGTTTTCAGCTCACCTTCTCCGTCTCTCCCCGCCCACCTCTGCAAGCCGGGGAGGATGGAGACAAGCTCGGAATCGATATCATCCTTGGGGAAGACGAAGCCGAGGTCCATGAAGCCCCTGAGCTCCTCGTACTCCAGCTCCGACAAGCTCTTGCTACCTTTCTTGTAGTTCTTCTTCTTGGAAACTCGGAAATTCTCGCCTTTGGATGGGTATGGAGGATTGTTGGGGCAGGTTTCGGCGTCGGAGGAGTTCGATTCTTTGCCGGAGAGGATGGTGTCGAGCTTGGGGAGGTGGAGGACGGAGACAGGGGAGGAAGAGGAGTCGGAGTTGGAGCGGTGGAGGCGGAGGATGGGTAGGTGGGGTTCTCCGGCGAGTTTTACCGGCGGCGGCGGCGGCGGCGGCGGCGGCCGCGGCCGCGGCGGCGGGGACGTGTCCGGTAGAAGGACGAGGCGGCGGAACCAACAGTGGTGGAAAAGGTCGTGGACTACTTCCATGGGTTGACGATGGGTAAGACGATTATTACGTAGCTTTGCGTTGTGTTTTATAGGCACCTTTTATGTCAAATATGCCCTTGCCCATTAGGCCTGCATGAACGACCAATGTTTTAGGTTGCTTTGGAAAAAAAATGTTGTAATATAATTTTTTTAAAAAGTTTAGACTTTGGTTGACATTTTTTTCTATTAAAACATAATAAATGCAAATATGAAAAAAATATTAATTACAGAGAGTTTCATGTAAAATCTATTTATAACGTTTAATAAGATAATATTATAAATATTTGTGAATGTAAATTAATTCTCAGTGGTTAACACAAAAGATTGAATATGCATGATAATTTATTATAAAGTCTTACAATTTTATGCGTTGCAAGATTCAATAAGCAAATAACATTTCAACATTCACTAAATACCTTCAACGGTAATTTTGAAAATTCAACATTTAATAAATATCATTATTTTTACACATTTTAATGCTGATTGGGTCTTATAATTAGCTAATTATAGTGTGAATGAATATATTATAATGATGTAAAATATTTGTTTTAAATGAGAATAAATAGATCTAAAAATTAAAAAGAAAAAAATATTTTTTACCAATATAATTCATAAAATTGAATAAATTTAAAGAACAAAAGTATAAAACTAATCACAAATCAAAATTTAGGATAACCGTCTAAGTGAAGGGGATTTCATCATTTTATGCCATCTAAAATTATATTTTTAAGCTGCTATAAAAGTGGCATTTTTACAAGTCTAAATAAGTAATTTTCAGAACACGAAAAGGCCGGGACGGCAATTAAATTAAAAAAATATGGTGGTTAAATAATAAAAAGGAAATAGAGTAAACATCACGTGGGCTAATGACCCACGCGCATAGACACGCCAACAGAACGTTGACGTGGGACATTTGAACTTATCACGTGAGAAAATTACGGTCTTCATAAATTATGGTCGGTTGTGGCGTTAATATGACGTCATAACTAATTTTTCAGGTCCCAGGTCCGACAACAGTTGCATGATTGGGCCCACGTGAAAGAAAAAGGCCACGAGGTGAAATGATTACTATCAAGTTATAATATTAGATGTGGGAGAGGACAAGATAAAGCCAGTTTGGTGCCAAACCCAAATCCATAGTCAACAAAGCTGCATAGCTAACAGTAGATTCTATCGCAAATGGCTTCCCTTTTACATTACCATCATATTTTTTAAATGATCAGCACTCGTTTCCAAAGATTAACTGGTGAAACTTTGCTAGATTGGTGGGCTTGACGGAAGACATGGAGTAGATGAGAATAAAAAATGTTATAACGTCATTAGTTTTTGTTGTTGGGGGTATCCATATCACGGATCATAATCTTCAACTAGTATATGACAAAGCTATGAATTTTTAGCAGACATAATTTTCTATACGAAGTTGCTAACTATATGATACAATTTATACCGTTGGGTGTTGGCTGGATGAGTCACCGAGTAGTACCTTCAAACTTTATTCAGGTGTCTAAGAAAAGGTCACGTCGTATCTAACCATTAAGATGAAATTTTCTCCCAACCATTCACGAAAAAATATGGTGCAACATCTTTAACAGGATATACCTGACCACTAACGTACATTTACTGTGCTAAATTTCCAAATTGTTCCCACCCATCGTTGTAGCAGAAATAATACGCTCCCACCAGTTAAATGGGCTAAAGCTGTAGCTGACTCCAATACCTTACTACAAATAGCTGATGACAATCAAATTCTGAATAATTTGCAAGATTCATCTATTTCCTCTGAAAATCTTCCTCGTCGTGTGTTTACGATACAGATGCGTGATAAAACTAAAGTGCTTTATCATGGATGCACAGATTCATCGTCAAAAAGATGAATGTCACTTCAATTCTAATTACAATTCTGCAGAACACACAGAAAACAATTTACGCGTGCTCTTGAAGATTAGATACAAAATACCCAGAAAAAGGGCAAGCATTAGAATCATCTTTGTAGTTCAAAAGCACACAGTTGAGATTTGATTATAAGTTAAGGCTATTAAGACTCGCCTTTGTGTCTGCGTTTATGGCAGTACATGGACTTCCTTTCCTTCATCTTTTCTTTCTTTTCTTTTCTTTTCTCATCTCTTGACTTGTCCTTTCGATACCGATCCTTAGAACTTCTTTTAGCATCAGTTTTGTTAACTTTTCTTCCACAGCCGGCATGTAAAGGTTCACTTCCCATCTCAAATGAAGTGGAGGGCTTATCCAGCTCAAGAGCTCGCTGTTCCCATTCTTCTCTCTCCCTCAGATAAGATTCATCTAGCATTTTGTTGCTTGGATCGGAGGATGATGAAGGAAGATATGGGCCAGTCTCATCCATTCCAGAGCCTATGTCACCTCGCCCTCGTTTCGCTCTGCAATTCAGTGATTGTGATTATATAAAAATATAACATAGCCAACCAACATGTTAATGTTAGTTAATTTAATGGCACATGTAAAATACATCAACCGTAAACATACCTTGAGCGCAAAAATGCTTCCATCTCTTCATTTCCTAGTTCACCACCATCATCAGAGCAAGAATGTTTCCCACATTTACTTGGCATGCTAGAAAAGACAACAAGTCCATCATTTTAGAATAATTTGAATAGCAATCGATTGACAGTACAACAGGAACGAACCTTTCATACCTTGAACTTAAAAATTCTGTCTGTTCAACTCTTGGACTATCGTCATCATCTGGGTAGCAATCTACCTTTCGACGTTCTCTTCGCTTCCTATGCACCACACCATTTTTATCGTCTTTCTCGTACCTTGAACTAACATAATGTTTTGAGGAAGTATTCCCTTCATCTTCACACCTCATTCTATCTGCCTTCTTCTTGTCTAGCTCTATTTCCTTTTTACGCACTCCCCACATTTTGTTGACTTCAGTAGCTTTATTTGCTAATGATAAAGAAAAAAATTATCTTAACAGAAATATCACGGCAGTTAAAGGCACAAAAGGAGAAAATATATCACATCATTGGTTTCTCTGATGCACTATCCTTGTTGAATCCCTAGAACAGTTGCAGTAAGAAAACGTGAATTCGGTTGACCTCTTACTCTTGGCTGACGGAGGTATGCATGAACACCTTCATTTTCGGCTTCAAAACGTAGCTTTGTCGCCTCTTGCATTAGCATCAATGCAATGTGATTCTCCGTCACTAGATCCATTATCAAGCCTCCACTGCACGGTTCAAGTCTAAAAAATTTTAAAAAAAGTGAAAAAGCATGATCAAGAGAGCATGCATGTGTTTATGATCCAAAAGAACTGTGGTCCAAATCATTCTTATTTCTATTCCTTAATAGAAGCTGTTGTATCAATAAAGAAAAAGCCGCAAATCAATTTTCTTGGCTTACATTCCTAAAAAAACAATACATGGTGTGTAGAGGGGATGATGCTTCTTAACGTCAAAATTCTTTACATTATCCATCAATTATTTCCACGTTACCCAGATACAAAACTTCAAAGTGATTTCAATGCGGCTTTTATAAAACTGATTTTAGTTCAAGAGCAGCCGTTTGGGAATACGTAACAAGTATGAACAGAAAATATTGATCTTAGAGCGATATGCATTGTCCAACAAAGATCAACACCCCTCTTAGCATCTGCATACATCAACCACTATTTTCCACTACGTCCTTAAAAGATTTTTCACAGCATCCATCTCAAGATATCACATAGGTAGCAAGCAAATCCATAGACAAAAAGAAGACGACGAGGCAGGCGAGAAGAAGGAGCAGACAGAGATAAAGTTTGTATCTTGGTATGGTTACAAGGTTAATATGATGTAAATCTCGGGCAAGGAATCGGAGTCACAACGTCTACCGCCGCGGCCGGTGGCGGCGGCGGCGGTGCTCGTCGGTGATTGTTGAGGGGGCAGAGGAGAAAGTTGGGGGAAGAAATTGGTGGAAGGGTGATGAGTTCGAAGTAGTTTGATAAATAATAACAAAACTCAATCAAAACAGAGAAGGGAGGAGCAAAGGCTCGTACCTTTATTTATTTATTTTTCTTCATGGAATGCTATCATTCTCAATGCTATTCTTGTCACCTAATTCTGTGTCTCAATTGAGAGGAGGAAGACATCCACCCCTCTATTGGTTGTATTTCTATTTTTTGTTTTATATAATTGCATTTAGGCTTTTTTTTTTGTTAATTCAAGCCCAAAAACAATTTTACGGCCCTTCTACTAATTACTTAATTTTAAATTATGTTTATTATTATTTGTTATTAAGAAAACATTGGATTATAATTTGAATCCAATTAGAAATTATAAAGTTGTATAATTGTCATCAAAAAATCTTTAAAAATAAATTCTATTTAATTATTAATTTTTTTTACTTATTGAAATGAATTTTTTTATATTTGTGTATAACTGTATTTTTTGTTAAACATAAAATAAAATTTATTATTTTTCTTTAAAAATAATATTGTAGTAATTTTAAAATTAATTTTATATATAATTAATATATATTATTAATTAATTTTAAGCATACACCGCATCTCGCATTGGTTTTTGTCTAGCTAGTACAAAATAAAGTCATCAACTTGTTACTTATTGCAACACATGCCATTACTCACACAATTACAAATTATCATACATTCTTACATATAGGGATGGGGTTGGATATTAAAAATTGGCAAATAATTTAACCCGTTTATATTCAATCTGAAATAATTTTAAATTAAATTCGGGTTATGAGTTTTCAGATATATAATATATCTAAAAATATTTGGATCAGAAATTAATTTATAGTGATCTAATCCAAATGAGTGATATTTTATAAAATTATATTTTAAAATATTTAAAAATAATAGTTCTTTATTATTTTTAATCCTTTTTTATGTTAAATTTTATATTATTTTAATTAATTGGGTCAGATTCAAGTTATAAGGACATATTTGATATAAATATGGTAAATAAAATAGATATAATTTTATGATTCGGGTCTGATCTGAGTTTGGATTTTTTGATTCAGATATTGCCATGTTCAATCCATATTTAACCCCAACCCATCCCTACTTATAAAGAAGATAGGGTGAGTATTTGTTCCTAACTAATCAAACCGAATTAACCTAATCAAAATTAAATTGAATTACCCTAAAAATCGAACAGAGTAACCAGATAATTGAATTAAATAGTAAGTTATTAAAAATTATTTAATCAAAATTATATTATTATTTTAGTAAATATAATTATTTAATAAGTAATTTTAAATATACACCACATTAAACAAATAAAATTCATCATAAAATATTATGATTTTATGATAATTAATATAAAGGTAAAAAGTTCTAGGAGGGTGACTTCATGGTGTGGGCACCCTTTTTAAGTGAGTCCTAATTTAGCCAACCTTGTGATCATGGATGGCTAAGGAATAAGGATGGGGTGCCCTCAGGGTTACCTACCCTCTAATATAGAATATACATTTTATTTCTTTTTTTATAAAAAAGTTGATTATTTCAATTAATTTGATTTGGTTATGTTCCAAACTAAAATATCAACATGGAACTTGGTTTGCCTATAGCCCAACCAAAAACAAAACCGAATTGATGATTCGGTTTGGCTTTCACTGAATTACAAGGTTTGATTTGGTATTCTGATTTACTACCTAAATAAACTGGTTTAATTATCAACCAAATTAACCCAACCCAAGTGGAGGGCATAGAAAACAATTCACAAATTTATCCTATTATTATTCATGTATATCCAGAGTTATAGAGAGGCAACCATTATATATAGTTGATGCATCGTTAGCAAGTTTGTCATTATTTATCGGCATGAATGGTTAGAATCGGACTCTTCAAAGTTCAGATACTAATTATACTGCCCGGGGAAAGAAACACTGATTAACACCGATTCAGGTCGGGTCAACATATTATTTTCGGACGTGAACCATTACTGATCAGAGTTGAATTGATTGTTCATATCGATTCTCACAAGTTTCCGATTAGCTCGAGCTATTATTTCTCTAGCTTCAAGAGTGGCCATCTAGGCATTGCAGGCGAGGCTCGAACCTCGGCTCGTGAAAGGAAAAAGTTGGGTTTGGCGGCTCATTGGCTCGGCCACGTTGAACCGAACTCGAGGTGGCTCGAATTTTAAGATTTTTTGGGGCTCCTTGGGCTCTTTTAAGAGCAAATATCACTTAATCTTTTAAAATTATTTAAATTGTCACTTAACGTTCTTTAACTAACTTTATTCATCATTTAGGCCCACCTTTTCATAAAAATATCACTTAACCACCTTTTAAATTAACCCGGATAAAAATAATTAAGTGGTAACGTGGTAAATTTGGAACCTGTTAATAGGTGACGAAGTGGTGCTCATAATTAGTACTCAAGCAGTCCTACCACTCTATAATGTATTTAAGTATTGTGTCCTGCTATAGATGCAGAAAATTACGGAATCGATCATGGAATCTGTAGCTGGGATCTGTTTAAGAATTTTATCATGATTTTGCATGAACGCTGCAGTATAACAGAGGCAGTGATCCTCACTGAATCAACAGTACTGTAACAAGCATATAGACAGCAGTGTTACTGTTGAACTGTTATACGGCATTTCGAGCTAAAATTAAGGTTGCTAACTTTGCTGGAATACTAAGTTAATATAACAATACCATACTCATTAGGGCAGGTAAACGAGCGATTGAGCAAAACTTGTTTTGTGCTCAAATTCGACTTAAATTGTTCGAAATTTATTCGAATTTAACTTGAGTTCGAACAAGTTTCGATCATATATATTTGAAATTGACTTTAATATTTCTGATATTGTTCAAACTCGACTTAAACTTGAATATAGTTAAATTATTAAATTCTAAGAACTCAAACTTGGCTCATTTGAGAGCTCGATATCAATTTGCTTGGGAACTCAAAACCAGCTCGTTTATAAACTTGAAAGTGGATCGTTTGGGAGAAAAATATACATTTATAAGGATTAAAAATTAACAAAATAGTCCATCATACTCACAATTCTAACAGTTTTTCGACATCTAGTGCCGCTGGGGGCTACCGCCAAGGTAGTATTAGTATAGCCTATGCGTCTATAACATCAACAAGGTCGGCGGAGGTGGTGGCTTACCGGAAAATGGCAAAACATGGGCAGTCGGTGGTGGGGTGAAGAAATCTGGCCAGGATAGGCGGCACTGGGCTCCACTCCAGTCGGCGAAGGTTGTGGAAGGGTCGACGCCGTTGAGCTGGCAGACACAATCACCGGCGGCAGGATTGGCGACTGGAACGCCCCATGATCGCTGTGGCTTCGTCGCATTTTAGAGGCCCGGCGACAGCTAGACGGCAGGGGGGAATGGTTGGCTGGCAATGACTGGTAGCATCGATCAGTGTTGGTAACGGAGAAGGAGGGTGACATCGAGGGTTTAGGGAATAAGAAGCATCGGGGGGAAACAAAGAAATGGGTCGGTGGTGATATCGTAAATAAAAGTTAATTTATTTCTTACTCAAGTTAAAAATAATAAATAATTAGTAATAAATCTCTTAAAAAATCCATATATTAGTGGAAAATATCATAAAATATAATACATATCATAACACTACAATTATATATTCTATAACTAAAAACCCACCTAAATTGCCCTATAACATGTCCTAATGCATTATTTAGCCTAAAAATAATTCTAAAATTAAATACATAAAAAACACACTACATACTTTCGTATACTTTGATAACTCATTTTTTATTATCTTTTCAGCGTCATCAGTATATATTGACCTTCATGCTTATAACTCACGGTTGACCTCAACTTAGCACGCAGTTCATAAAATTAGTTCAACTTAAATCGGCAGTTGAACCAAGTGATTTACTAATGTAAAACTATGACTTGAGTTACAGGTTTTATACAGGAGCTTATTGATAGATGCTAAATCATGTAGGAACTTGATTATAAGTATGATATTTTCATATATGTATTTTCATCTTGGTAATGAATTGTAAATCTTTTGGCTATTTTATCTATATTTTTTATGGTATTTTAGTTAATTAACTCATGATAAACAATTAAATTGTTGTGTCAGAAATTTTCAGTAGGTAGCATATTCATGTTAATTAAAATTGGTTTTTGTTCTTTTATTATAATAATTTTTTTAAAAATTTATATTAATAGCCAATAATAAGATTTATCTACGATTTTAAATATATTTTAAATGGGTAAATAATATTATATATATTATTATATTATATTATTGAATCGAGCTTTGAGTCAAATTCGAGTCAAACTACGAATCGATTTTGAATTAAATTTGAGTTATAATTTAATCGAGTCGAGGTAAATTGAATATTGTCCGGTTTATAATTGACTTATAAGAGTTGAATTTAAATATTTTAATATAAAATTTCAAATTAACTTAAATTAAATTAAGACTAATACCAAATGCTCCCAAACAAACTCCAACCCTGGAGCGTGAGACGTAAAAATGAAGTACACGGAGGCATTCAAGTCTGGCAAATCAACTTGCAGGTTGACTAGTATAGCATTCAAGTCTGGCAAATCAACTTGCAGGTTGACTAGTTTAGCATTCAAGTCTGGGAACCAACTTGCAGGTTGACTAGTAGTGTCTGTTTTAATGTTATGGGATAAGTTGTTAACGTGGAGACCATAATAAATAAATATTTTCCCACGTGACAATACATCTTAATCCCACGAGCTTCGGGTGGAATTTATATATAAGAAAAAAATGAGCTGATGACTACGTACTCATCCACTGATCAAGCGCCAGTGATCTATAAATATCTCTCCCTTCGCCGCCTTTCTTTCACCATAAAACATTCTTTCCCATTGTTCCACAACTACTAGTAAAGAAAATGGCTGCTGTTTCTTCTGCTCTTCTTCTTCTCTTTCTCCTATCCTTCCACGCCTTCCTTTCTATGGCTAGTGATGATCTCGGTTTTCACTCTTTTGTACTAATGGTATGCTACTATACATACATGTATAATATGGCCGCCATAAGTTTAGGAGCTGCGTATATATCAGTACTCTACTACTAAATTCAATGCTTTGTAATACATACCCGATAGTATTCGTCGTCTTGACTCCCAGTTCAAAGGGGATTAATTAATATATTTTCCTTTCTCGTAAGTCGACTCATCGAAGTCTAGCGGAAGTAGTTAGGGTGCATAGTCATAGATGCAGTCAACTGTTCTATTTTTTAGGGTTGACAGCGTAGGTTGGCGGCTGATCTTCTTATATTAGAGGAGACGTCGATCTGTTAATAAATAATAATTGTGACCGTGATGATCGGTAGTTTCCGAAGTCAAAACATTATTCCACATAATGGCCTACCTAACACTTGTATTGAAATTACTTCTATACTCAATCTATGGCTTGTTAGATATAGTTATTGCAACTATTTAGTAAATTTCAAATGAATTGGAGTCTTGAATTTTTTTTCTCTCTTGAAAATGACAAACAGTGGCCGGGATCATTCTGCAAGAAGAGCAGTGCAGGTTGCTGCCTACCCAAGAATGGCCAGCCCGAGCTTGACTTCTTTGTTGAGGGCCTCTTTCCTTACTCCAAGGATGCCACTCCACTCACCAACTGCAACCAGAGACCCTTCTGTCTTGGCCAGGTTTTAACAAGCCCCGAGTACAACAATATTTACACGATGAAATGGTTTGCTAGCTGGCTAACATAGGACTAATTTAGAAATTTACATGACCTCATGTATTGCAGATATCAGACATTGAAGAAGACTTAACAAAGTACTGGTCCAACATAAAATGCCCCAGCAGCGAGGGAAAGCTACTATGGGAGAACTTGTGGAACACCTATGGTGTCTGCACAGGTCTTAGCCAGAAAGACTACTTCAAGAAGGCCTTGGCTCTTAGATCTAAGATTGATCTCCTTTCCCTACTTGAGAAAAATGGTAAGTTTTCAATCTTTCCATAGTACAAGTAGAAGTCCTTGTATGTATTTCTAACTTGTTGACAAATTTCACTGCACTTATTCAATAACTTGACAAATTTTGTAGGTATCATCTCCACAGACTATGCAGACTATAGCTTCTCTGATTTGAAGAAAGTTGTAACTTCAGGAATTGGTGCAAATGCTGCAATTGAATGTAGCAAGAATGCATGGGAAGAATCCATTGTGTACAAGGTTTACATGTGCGTGGACAAGGAAGTAGAATCTATCATACCATGCCCAGTTCTTGCAGATGAAACTTCTTGTGCTTCACGGGTTGTTCTTGGAGCCTTCACCTATGACATGCTTAAGAATGAAACGGCGGCCATGGTCACCAACCCTATTAAAATGCGAGTTCGTCCATGGTAATATATATATATATGTGCGCGTGCGGGAGCGCAAGGGGTTAATTAAGCTATTAGAAGAACAGTTCGGTACAAATAGTCGTAAGTTGCAGTGGGAGTTGGTTTTGAAGCGTTATTTTCCTCCGACGAGTTTGTACTTTGTTTTCAGTGGTGTGGAATAAAAATGTCCTCGGTGTATCATCTAAATTTGATCTTTGAGATTGTGAATCCATGAATTATCGTTTTATGACAACTTACAAATGTGTCAAGAGAATGTGATTTCAATACATCTTATCGCACTTAATTTGGCACTCCTACATAATTTGTCGGTCATCCACATACATGCACACAAAGCTTAAAAAAAGCCGTGGTAGCTCCACAATTGTTTTTTCTATGGTTGTAAACAATGAGCAAATACTCGGTTGAGACTTTTCCTTGTAATTATGTAATTCATTTATTGTGGCGAATACGAACATCGGCATGAACTGGTACAGCTGAAATATGAACTATACAAATATGTGAATGGCGTTCTTGACCGCAAATGGCGTATATAACTGTCTAAACCACATGTTTGCTTGGTAATTATCGCTAAAAAGGGGTATATTCATAGTATAAAATACTAACGATCAATAGCAATCCGAAGCATAAAACACCCGGAGGAAGTGAAAGCAAGGGTCTAATCATCATGATAACATCAGATTTCAAGAACCGGCTTTTCATGGATGTGGATCAAGTAAATTTTTGGGCAGCACATGCGACCTGGGGGCGCCGGCCTGACCATTTGATGGTTCTCCCTAGCTCTTGGGCGCCTGAAAGGACAACATTCTTTAAACCGTTTTTGCATTAAAATTGGCTGGCTAATCTACCCTTGGCCATCGAGGCAATTACAATCTCTCTCTCATTTTCTCCAAGCTCGACAAATCTTCGCGAGCTTCAATATTAGCCATAGTGTCTTTGCTAATCGTTTCCCTCTAGAAAGTTATAAGATCAATTCATTAGCCAGATCATGAAAAGCACATATTGTACGTTCTTAAAGATATTTAAGGTTAACCATGACAAGTATGCAAGGCATCTACCACTAGAAAATGGCATCTACCATTTGAGAGCATCTTTCTCGTTCGAGCTGGATATGGTCATTGGCCTCTGGTGAAAGTGATGACACAGCTTTTGCAGCAGATTGAGATGTGGTGGATGGTAAAGAAAAGTTCGCCATAAAAGCAGTGATCTTCGCCGGATATGCTATGCTCAAGTTCAGCATATGCGGTATAATGGTCGAGCTATAAAGAGTTTCCTGTTGGGTCACTGGTCGTCAAGGGAAGAGAAGTGAATCACAGGGCAGATCTCTATTGGCAGGCCAAATAGTGCAGCAATGACACATTTGCTGAGCAATTTGTGGTGTTGTATATAATATAGACGGTTAACTATCCTGCCAAAGGAGATTTGCCCTGCCATTCATCTTCTCGTGTTACTTCCATAGATATTTCATGCCTTGGTGTTTGATTTATTTGTCATGACTGTGCTGCTGGCAATGTTTTGCTTCTTGTGATCCAATGGAAGATGCATTTTGATTGATGAATTTAGGTGAGCAGTGAGCAGTTTAGTAGTGCATGTATATATACATACTTGGCTTTTAACCTATAATTAGGAGTCGTGAAATCTTGCTTGACCATGTTGTACTAAGTCCTGTATTGCATTGATATTATTGACTTCTTAATTAGCTTGCTAGCTGTCGCAAGAATGAGTTTGCTCCTGTATATAACAATTCGTAATTAAACCGCCTAGATATATACTTATGTGAATGTTAATGAATGGATGTGATTCTTTCTGGTACTGGCACCAAGCTGGCTAAGCTCGGTGGAGCTAAAGAGAGATGGGTCGACTCCATTAAGACAAACTTTAAAAATTACATGCATGCAAAAGCACTCAGCAAAAAATTATGTTTTCTAACCAAAGTCTACGCACAGTCTTCTAAATACCACCATCAAGATAATATTCTTAAGTAGCCTAAGAAGAGATCATCAGTGTTTGTTCAATATCACTTAAAAAGTGCACTTAATTAAACAATAATTCTATCCTAAGAAGAACATGAAAAGGAATGGGAGAACCTGACAACACGTTGTATTAGAACCATATGTCGGTTAAAATAAGGTAGTCGAAGAGTAGGACGCTCCGGTGAATATCTGATCAATGATAGCTTCATGATCAAGTGGGATTGAAATTATATCCATTGAACATTACAGCTGATATTGAAGTTGAGCAGAAAGGAAGTTAGCAGAAAATCTCGACTAATGTGAAGGTTAAGAGTTTGATGATTATATTAGATTAAGGATATAATAAATTGACAGTTAAAACGGAGTCGCTTTGGGTGCGAGAGGTGCCGAGCTCGATTCTCGGAATTCCCCTTTACCTTATAATTTTTAATTTTATTTGTGATAAAATGAATTATTGTTGGTCAAAAGCTCAGAGCATAAACATGAACAGATGAGGAAAGTAGATATGGTCTGAATTTTACCTGATTATTTACATTATAATAACAGTCACATCCCTTTAATAATTCAATAAAACTAGATCTTCAAATGTCTTCACCTTGATTGATTATTAGCAAACGTTGTCAGAACAAAATAACTGCAGCTGATCAATTTTGAATAAAGAAGTGTCATTGGCATAGCCAAGTCTCAGAACTATTGATTAGAAAAATTTCTCCCCGTGTGAATTATATAGCTTGCAAGAGGTGTGCCTTCTAATGACAAACAAGAAACGAATTTAGAAAGGGAATGCAGGAGCAGAATCACAACCCAAGTTAATTAGTCCCTTACAATAAGATCTGTATATTATGGACTTCATGGGAAAAAAACATAGGTGGATAGAAGGTAAACAACAATATGAACAGGGCAATTAGTCTAAGTTGATTAATTCTCGCTCAGGGTGCAAGAGGTCCCGAATTCAATTTTTGGAATGCCTCTTTCTTCTCCAGTGCGTACGAATAGAGAGGTACTTGTTTATTCATCATAGAAATGTTTATTAGAATATGCTTGTTTTCATTTCTTTCAAGTTCTTAGTGTTTTGAAAGGAGTTTTTAGGGCTTTTTTTAACATCTTGTTTAGTTTATATATGTATATATATATATATATATTATATATATATATATATATATATATATATATATATATATATATATATATAAACTCCTGGCATCTTGTTTAGCTGGTACTGCTTTCTTTTAACTGAAAAAAGTTCTGGTTTACATGTGTTTCTCCTCATTGGCTTCAACTACAAAGGATTCTCTTCATTCTCCCAAAGCGACGCTAATGAACATAATGGAAAAGTATACCGGACAATATCGCGACCAAATTCACATATAAAGACGAGATTAAATGAGCTTTTAGCCCGACGATCTTAACTAAACCGGCAAATTTGGGAATAAATTATCCTTCGCAGAGCGAAAGGTCTATAGAATACCTACATTGAGGATGTAAAACGAGAAATAATACATCTGAATGTCAAACCTGAGAACAATCTTGTGGATTATAAATTTGATGCCAAAGTTTCAGATTTCGGGATGTCTTCGGCGGAAGGAACGCTTGGATCCCTGGCTCCTGAATGGTGGAAAGAAAGATCACTGAGAAGGCTGATGTCTACAGTTTCAAAATTTTTTAGCGGAAATTGTAAGTGGCGCAAAGTGCTGAATTTTTCTCAGCCAGAAGAAGATGCAAATGTCACAGATTTACATGAAAAGAAAAACAGGTCGATTAAATGACCTACTGAACTGCCCATCAATAAGGATGAACAAAGACAGCTCTGAAAACGATGAAAGAACGTAACATGGTGCTTACATGGTTGACTCTACAAAAAGACGCCCCAACGTCAATGGTGATAAATCTTCTTGTAAGGGTTGGTAAATTTCAATTGTGATATTTTGCATCACGGGCAGCAGACATCAAACAATGCCATGCGACCAAGAGAGCCTTACTTTTCCGCCTCTGTTCCCTTATGGACAAAGGTGACGATTCGTTTTCCCATGAAAGCAATACAGAGTAGAACCCAGTGGCAATTGCTGATTCTAATTACAATTTCGTCAACATATCACACCTTAATCCTATCTGAAAATGAATCAACTGAATTGTTCTACGCAATAAATCATACATGCGGCATCTCGTTTTTTTCTGTAGCTTGGCAACAGACAGTAAAGCTAGTATCCTTCAATGATTATGGATATAAAAAAGAGCAGCCGCAAGCACATTTCCTAACCTAATACCAGCTTAAATCTCAACTTGAGCAGCACCCAACTCTCTTGACTGCTGACACATTATTCTTGACGTTTATTTTCTCCCCTTTACTATGCAAAGCAGCAGTTGCTCCCTCGTCCCCAGCTTCCACAGCCTTCTTAGTCACAATACGACAAATTTGTGTCAACACTTAAGCAAAAGCATTATCTACATTAGTAGCTTCTAATGCAGATGTTTCCATGAAATATAATGATTCTTTCTCAGCAAATGATGTTCCGTCCTCAGTAGAAACAGCCACTACATGGCAGAGATCAGATTTGTTTCCAATGAGCATAACGACAATGTTGGGGTCTGTGTGATCCCTCAGTTCCCTTCAACCACCTTTCCACATTTTCAAAGGTGGATCGGCGAGTGACATAGTAGACAAGTAGTGCACCAACCGCTCCCGATAGTATGCACTAGTAATGGCACGGTACCTGCAATGCTGATGTTTGATTCGGTGTAAGAAACATCACAGCAGAAGTAAAACTCCATTTCAATCTTGTTCAATAAAAGAGCATATTTGTTGAACTGGTCGATCAAGGACAAGGGAAACATGAAGGTAAGGAAGTAGAATGTAAAAATTGGGAGAAAAACTTTGTATAATATTGAACATCATTTTTTATATTTCTGATTGCTATTTTGCCATAAGTTTGCACAACCCATTAGAAACTCACAATATCATGCATTTTACTACTTTGAAAACTATAGTATGCCACTACCTTGTAGTGTGGTGTTTATGAAATTAGAAAGTTACACGCCTAACAATTCAAGATCTCTTCTGGAAGTACAACACAAAATTTTCCTATCCACAAGTGAAACGACACAACGTAATTCGTATTTTCCAGTCAACCTCCTTAACATTTTAGTGGATCCAATGAAGCGAATAAACTTCCGCTGCCATCAAACAACCATCCAGACACAAGCTACTAACATGTTTAAAAATAGAATAAATATGTCCAACAAAAACATCATAAACCCTTTTAAGGAGGTTATAACTTGACCACATACAGTAAATACAAATGAAAAAAAATCATTTTGAAATAAAACTCTTCTCAAAATAAATTAGACTCAAATAAAAAGCTTCCAAATATGCTCCTGCATCACAAGTTCACATCATCACAAAAAAAACATAAAAAAACAAAAAAACAAAAAATTGCACGATGACATAAAGAATGACAGACATAGAAAATTGTACGCCCGAGATCACTTAAAGTCTTAAATGGATCAAACCCCAATCACATCACAATATTGAATAAAAGCCACTGCCCAATTTAAGCAACCGCTGTTATAACACATAAAGGTAAAGAGATCACAACTCAGATCTGGGGAAAGAATCAGCCCAAACAAAATTGATTGCTTTTGGGTTTGGCTCTCTCTGACACATCTAACCAACTTTAGCAAACCAATCCGCATTAAACAAAGTTCATCCCACTCTTACGAGCACTCCAGCCAATTCAGAAATTGTCACAAACACCTAATATGGAATAGCGGTAACACCTAATACATATCCCAAACACATCAGGGCAAAAATTAGTCCCCACCGTTAGCATCTTTTAGATTAATACGGCCATCTCTGACACACCTAGCCAAATTTAGTATACCAATCCACCACAAATAAACTTCACAGTTCACAACACCCATACAACCACTCAAGCCAAAATCTGAAATTGTCAGAAATACCTATTTTGCAATAACCTAAGACACATAATGCAGATCACTAACAACATATAGGGGTACTCCAAAATAATCATTTTTTTTGGCTCATTATGGCCATCTCCGACACAACTAACCAAATTTAGCAAACCAACCTCCAAAAACAACTTTACACCACTCAGTAGTTTTCACAAACACCTGATTTGCCATAACCAAAACACATAATCAATATGACATTACAATTATAAAAAAATTTTAAAATAAAAAACACCCAAAAAACTGTGTCAAAAAAACAACCTTTCCTGCCCAGCAGTGTCCCAAATCTGCGCCTTGACGACCTTCCCATCAACAGTTAAAAATTTATCGTTCGGGATGGGATGTGAAATTACGTAAAAGGGTTGAGAGTTTGGAGGGTTTTGTACCGCGTGTGAGGCTTTTTTCGGTCATTCAGGGCCTTGTTTTGTGGGGCCCGCGAAACGAGAAAGTCAGAGATTTGGTCGGTACTTCTCCGAAATTGGTACCAGAATTCACATTTGCTATCTTAATTTTTCTCGACAACACTTTTTTTAGCCAAAAGAAGGAGTAAAATATTGGTTTCTGCATAAATATGGAATTTATTGTTTTCTATTTGGAGAAAAAATTATATGACAAGTAATATTATAAACAAAGTGTCTCTTCCATTGGAATCTATTCATTTGTCAACTAAATACGCCTTTTTAAGAACTAAATTTTGGTAATAATTATTTTATTTTTAGAGGAAAATATATTATATTTTCTATAATTTTTTATAACATAAAAATTAAACATTTAAACAAAACATTAATTTTTTCCTTGACGTGTCTATATTTGGTTGGATTTTTTGAGACCTTTTTTTTCAAATACAATATATTTTTTATTGACTCATAATAGAGACCTACACCCTTAAATATTATTGCAAATTTTATTTAGGCAAGCCCGGCATCATAATATTTTCCACTAATTTACTCGGCGCTATGGCGTCGCTAGATGATGTCATTCACAACTTTTTTTATAGTTAGAGAAGATCATAGTTAAAATTAATTGCTTTTTATAGACAATACTTATCATTGATATTTCTAAACTACTATTAAGATTTATTGGTTGAAAACTTCTTTTCAAACGACAAATAAAAATTTTTTTGGGTCCAATTGAGACAAGAATTACTCATTTTCCCCATTTGTAAAATTTTCTAGCAACTTTAACATATGTATGTTTCCACCAATATGGCCGGGTAAGGTACCTTACTGTCACGGGCCTGATTCAAGGACCAAAATTTTTCGCCCTAACCAGTCCGCGCGGCGTATTCTCGAACCGAGAACACCAGCCTAACACCAAGAATGCAGTCTTGAAGAGACTACGGAAGCCTGCACGCCAACACCAAACTCGTGTTCGGCCAACCTCAACACCCCCGAGGTTGCTGCCTTCAACCCTTCGCTCGATCACCCGTGTATTGGCACCGCACCAAACACCAACACAGCACTTCTGGCTACCGACACGCCTTGCCGATAGGCTGTTCCAGAAGTCAAACAGCACCCCACACAGCACTGCCCGATCGCCCAGCCAGCAACACGCCCTGGGTTCGTGCCGTCTGCCCTTGCTCGTCTCAGCACCAGTCCACTCTACTGCGTGCCTTGTAAACCTCGACCGCGACCTCGGATACAGAAGTTCCCTGCCTAAAACGACAGCCAACAAGCAAACCACAGATTACGGGAAAACACTTCCCAACCTTATATCATTCACCCGATCATAAGGATTTTACAAGCACTCGAATTCTCCTCTCAAGCACTTGCTCGGCTCGTGGACAGCCCCCACAGCCTCGCCCAATGTACCCACAAATACAATGGCGCACCAGAATTACTCCCCGAGTAACTCTATCCCCGATTGCCAACACCAGCAATCTAACAACGCGTACCTGGATTCCAGCAAGCCGATGGAGTTCCAGCGCTCACCACGAACACCGGCTGCAGCAACTCCACGCTTCTTTCTCACCAGCCGCACCACGCTGTCTTCTCCTCAAGGAAGACGACTGGAATCTCAGGAACTCTCCTCCTCACCGGACTCGATTCCACTCTTGATTCAGTCCCACGTCTCTCCTTAATCTGGCCTCTCAATCTTTCGATCTCTCCTCAATCTCCTGATCTCCTGATCTCCAGATCTCTCGAGCAACCAATTCCGGACTCGATCTCTCCTGATCCACCGACCTCCAGAGACTCGATCCTCCTCCTCCGAGCGTCCTCCTCTCTGAGTTCCGACTCTGAACTCAAGAGTCTTCTCTTCGGATCTGGCCTGATTCCTCCTGAATCACACGCCCCTTTTTCAGCATAACCCCATGCATATATATATGCACGCCCTTCTGATTTCAGATAACACCGGATCCTTGCATCCTCATCCACAATGATCTGCAATATCCACCGTATCCAGCAACCTAGCAGCACACCACGTCCAGGTTCTTCCCAACGGCCTTGTGGTTATCTTCAGAAGTCTGTTGCAGCATCCACGTCTGGATATGGATCATATCTTCCACCAAGATACACCCCCAGCAACGTCCATGGATGTTTATCCCCAAACCGCCTTGGCTGCACCGCTGGTCCTCCCGTCGCGCCCGCCGGCTCGACCCCAGCACCGTCCAGACATGGCTCAACCTCCCGCAGCAACTCACCGACCAACTGCCAGCAATGGTCCACCAACATCGCCCTGAACCAGCACCACCGCTCGTGCATGCCCCTGCACTGTCGCGTCCACCAGCATCTGCCCGCTCGCGCGTCTGCGCGCACACCCGCGCGCGCCCGCTCGCGCGAACAGCAGCGCGCGCCATCGCGCGCCCGCGCACGCCCGCGCACGCCTCGCGCGCCGCGCGCACGCGCGCGCGCTCGCGCAGCAGCGCGCCTGTCGCTCCTTGCGCGCACAGTAGCGCGCACGACCCGCGCTCGCCTGCTACAGTGCTCGGTACAGTTTTCCAGCACAGTTCCGCTATTTTGCTCGGTACTAGCGAATGCTCGGCACCCTACGCTGCGTACTCGGCTCGGTAGCCTGCTCGGTCCACGGTTGCACCACAACCTCGATATGCCGACCCAAACACCGATCAGCAACAACTTGAGGTTTCTTGACCTGGACTCGGCCACATGCTCGGTACACCAAATACCGACCCATGTGCCGACACCACTGCTGTAACTCGACGCCATGCTCGATCACACAGCAGCTCGTGCACCTCGGTTTGCAACCTGCAACTCAACACGGGTTAGCCTCCGTATGTTGTTTCAACCACTCGGATAGCCACCGCTACCCCCATCATGGACGCGGGACACCTAGGGACAACACCTAAACCCTAGTTCCCGGCACGCCCATGAATCACGTCTGTGACACTTACCATACAATTCATGTGTTTGTCACCATTATCACATGCTTCGACTTTATATTCTAAATTGTTAGTACTATATAAGAAAATATACAACAAAGAAAACGAATACCAAAGATAATTACTAGCTAGCCTCATGCCCGTCCATTGAATCAAATTGCTTGCTTGTACTTTTCATAATTAGACACTTGATCAGGCCAAGTGCATGTACGTAACAACGAACCGCCGTCGTTTCTCGGTGTCATCCCTGCGTTGCACCCCATCGCCGACCACATGAATCCACCATGCATGGGAAGGCCGATCGAGCACTCATCGAGTCCATCCAATCTCTTTCCAAAAATATCTTCTCAATCCAGTCCAAACCAACCCAACAATCCGACACTGGAGTCCCAACATTCGACAAACCTCCATGAACTAGCTATCTATATAACTTGATCATAATTATATATATATATATGGAAAAAAGATTGTTGTACTCCCGTAAAGCTATCTTGGCTGTGCTGGAATTTGATCTTGGCCGTTGGATTAGCATCTTGGCCGCAGCAGCGACGGCGGAGGGGGCGAAAAGGGTGCCCGGCCACGGTGACAGGGGGGGCGCGGCGTGGCGGGGTGGCGGGTGGGGGATGAGGGGCGCGGCGGGGTGGCGGGCGGGGGACAAGGGGGCGCGGCGGGGTGGCAGGCCGGGGACGGGGGACAGGGGCGTCACGCGGCGGGGTGGTGGGCGGGGGACGGGGTGGCGGTGGTGTCGCCCTGCGAGGCGGCTAGATCCGCCGCCCCGTCGCCCTGCGATTACGTCGCCGCTCCCGGCGGGGCAGCAACGGGCGAGGCAAGGGGTGGCGTCGCGTTGGCCTGGACGCATCGGCCGGCGACGCCAAACTATTTTTTGAGAAGGGGGAAGTGAGGGGCATGTTCCAGCCATTGGATTTGATCCAACGGCTAAAACTCTGTAGCACAGCCATCTTGGTTGTGCTACAGTACAGCCTCCTCCTCCTCATATATATATACATGAGGAGGAGGAGGCTGTACTGCAGTGTTTCAGCCGTTGGATCAAATCCAACAGCTGAAACATGCCCCCCACTTCCCCTTTCTCAAAAAAAAAAGTTTGGCGTCGCCGCCACTGCCGCTGCCGGCCGACGCGTCACCGCCACCCCGGCTGACGTGACGCCACCCCCTGCCTCGCCGGGGGCGGCGACGTAACCGCAGGGCGACAGGGCGGCGGATCTAGCCGACGCGACGCCACCCCTTCCTCGCCTATCGCCGCCCCGCCGCCGGGCGACACCACCGCCACCTCTGTCAGGCGACGCGCCCCCTGTCCGCCGCCCGCCACCCCGCCGCGTGACGCCCCCGTCCCCGCCCGCCGCGCCCCCCTCGGCCCCTGCCGCCACCCAGCCGCGCCCCCTCGGCCCCCGCCGCCATCCCGCCATGCCCCCCATCGGCCCGGCCCGCCACCCCACCGCGCCCACCCTCATTCCCCTCCTACCACCCCGCCGCGCCCCCCTCGGCCTCCGCCCGCCACCCCCGCCGTGCCGCGCCCCCTGTCCCCTATCGCCGCCCCCCTTCCCCGACTGTCGCCGTGGCCGGGCACCCTTCCCGCCCCTCCGCTGTCGCTGCTGCGGCGGCGCCGGCAGCCCTTTTTTTTTAGCATCTAACGGCCAAGATCAAACTCCAACACAACCAAGATGGCTTTGGTGGAGTACAACAATCATACCACATGCTTCCGGTAGTGGATGCTACAAGAGTAGCGAGATGTAGAAGAGTTGTCTGTGGTTGGCGCCGCTGGACATGGAGACAGCTACGGCGAGGCCAAGCTCTGGCGGGCGGTGGCAAGGGCCGTAAGTATGGATAAATATATGTAGATGTTATTTTTATAATTTTCAATTTATGATGGTTTGAATTGAAATTATGAAAAATAAAGATAAATATCATTATGGTCCTCTAATTCACTCGTAGTTTTTTATTCTGGTATGTTATCATCCAGAACCTTTGGCTTTGGAGAACTAGTGTTGAATATAAAGAAGTCCAGAATCATTTTGTTTTTATGGATTTAGGTACGCTTTCATTATCAAATTCTATTTTCTTAATGATTTAATATAAAAAAGAAAAAGAAAAAAGAAAAAAAGGTTTTATTGTGTTATTTTTTTTTATCTGTATAATTTGGTTAAGTTAAATATACCACAATTGGTATTAGGGCATCTTCATATTATATTATTGAGGATTAATTTAATTTGTGTTTAATTTTAGATCAAGATTTAGAAAAAATAGATCTCAAAATAAAATCTTATTAGAACTCTCTGGTTCCATATCACATCCATTGGGACCATATCACATCCATTGGGACTACCCTCAAATTTTGCACTATCAATGGGAAAGGAAAATACAATAAATTTATATATGGGATATTTATTCTCAAATCAAAAGCCTTTTTTGGTAAAATATTAAATGAGAAAAATAAAGTTACAAAAGATAAAAAAGTTATAATTTTAGAAATTTTCAAATAAAGATACTTTTATAACATCTTTTCAGTTTTATATTATTTATATTTGGGATTATTAAATTCAAATTATGGTTCAGTTATAATTAATATTTTAGAATTATTAATTGCTATATTATACTACCAAAGTAGCTTCTTTTATAAAAATTAATTTATTTTAAATATTAAGACGTTGTGGGTATATGATTTATATGAATATTAATCGGCTCACAGGAAGGTTAATATTTAACATATGCACATTTGTGGTAATAAATATGAGATAATTATCAAGTTTTTATGTGAATAATAAATTAGTTTAAAAATAGATTTATTATTTAACAAGATTTGCTGTCCATATTTGATTATTGCACTAAAAGTACTACTTACAAATTAATATTCCTGTCCAAATACTAAATGTTAATGTTATGCTAGGTATCTTTTGATGAGATTTACTTTTATTTGAATTATTAATCTTATTATGTGCATATTATTTTGTTCTATTTTAAGTTAATTAATTTGTTTTTATGATTTCTGCCAACATCAATTCGGTTCCAATGCTTAAAGATAATTTTAAGGATTGGAAAGCGAGCGTGCTGATCGTTTTAAGCGGTATAGATCTTGACCTTACATTAAGGACTGAACAACCTGTTTTTTTTACGGACAAAAGTTTCATTAAAGATAAATGGGACATTGAGAAGTAGAAACGTTCAAATCGTATAAGTTTTATGATCATGAAGCGTAGGATTTCAGAGACCCTTAGGGGTGATGTATCCGAGAAGGTTACTACAGCCACTGAGTTTCTAAAAGAAATTGAAAAACCTTTTGTAAAAAAATAATAAGGTTGAAACAAGTACAATTTTGTCTAACTTAATTTTAATGAAATTTAAAGGCAAAACAAACATAAGAGAGTATATCTTAGAGATGTAAAATATTGCTTCAAAACTAAAAGCACTAAAGTTAGAGCTATCTGAGGATTTACTCGTGCATTTAGTTTTAATTTTTTTTTTCGACACAATTTAGTCAAGGTCACTTACAACTACCGAAGGGACATATGGACTCTTAATGAACTCATTTTTTATTGTGTCTAAGAAGAAGAAAGGTTAACGCAAGAATAGGCTGAAAGTGCTTACTTGGCTAGTACCTATCAAAATAAAATAAGAAAAGAAAAAGGCTAAAGAAGCTGGTAATGGTTCTCACAAGCAACAGCAAAAGAAAGAAAATCAGGCTTCTTGCCATATTTTTTGGTAAACCTGGACATATAAAGAAGGAATGCATTAAGTATCATGTTTAGTGTGCAAAGAAAGGTCCATCTCTTAATTTTATTTATTCTGAGGTTAATTTAGCTTCAGTGCCAATATATACTTGGTGGCTAGATTTTAGTGTTACTACTCACATAAATGTGTCAATGCAGGGTTGCCTGAGTTACGGAAAACCAAATTATTTTGAAAGATTCATCTATCTGGGTGATGGCAAATCAATTGTAGTTGAAGTAATATGGACTTTTAGATTATTATTAAAGACAGGATATTATTGGGATTAGAAAGAGACATATATAGTATCGTCTTTTAGATATAATTTGGTTTCTATATTGGACAAATTTGGTTACTCTTATTCATTTAGAAATAATAACTATAATCTTTTTCTAAATTCTAATATTGTGGGTACAGGTTCCTTGTCTTTTTATGATAATCTATATTTACTTGATACTATTTCATCTTTTAATAAAATTTTATATGTGGGTTTACGTGGTATGAAAAGAAAATTAACTAATGAAAAATTCTGTTTTACTCTATTACAAACGTTTAAGACACATTTCTAAATAAAGAATAAAACGACTTATGTTAGGTGAAATTCTTGACTCTGTTAATTTATCAGATTTTCAAGTCGGTGCTTCTTGCATTAAGGGAAAACAAATAAATATAAGAAGGCTAGGTGTCAATAGATTTTTAAACATCTTAGAACTAATATATGCGGATATTTGTAGGTCATTTGCATACGGACCATAACCGTTTCTGGATGATGTATATAGCTTTGGAGTGGTAGTTGTAGAGATATTATGTGGGAGAAGGAACTTGGAACCAGATGTAATAGTCCAATATACATCATCGTTCTCTGTGATCTTTGGCTAGAGCAGTGTACCCAAGCGCTCCCCTCAATTTAGTCACAACAGCACTAAGATCCCGTTTAATCATTTTTTATGCCCCAAAATCAGAGATCTTTGCATTGAATTTGCTGTCCAAGAGAATGTTTTGGGGCTTGATGTCCAAATGAACTATTTCATCCAAGCATTCTTCATGGAGGTAGGAAAGTCCCCTTGCTATATCCAATATAATCTTCATCCGTGTATACCAATCAAGTCCTAGTCGTCCAACTTCTTCACAATAAACCCACTTATCCAATGAGCCATTGCTTATGTATTCATAAACTAGTAGCCGATGTGAATTTTCTACACAAAAGCCAATCAGATTGACCAGGTTGAGATGATGAACCTTTCAAATGGTGCCAACTTCGGCTGGAAACTCTTTTAGCCTTGCGAAATGTCATGCAAGCACTTGATGGCCACTTTGGTCCCATTAGCATTGATGGTTCGTTCAGGAAAGCTAGTAGTTGTTTAAAATGAGAATTCTTCTACATAATTGGATTCATGCCTTGAATTGTTAGATGGCTTTCAGAAATAACCATTATGATCAGAAAACAGAGGTGATTAGATTTTTTCTTCTTTAAGAGACTACATGAATGTTTTGTTGTTGCCAACGTTTACCTTTTTCTTCTAGGACAGACTAGCATGACATGTAGCTTATAAATGGCCACATCTGTAGATTGGCCGGCAGTTTGATGGGAGCCAAGGATGTATTGTTGGCATGTAGGAAGCCGGCACTTGGTAGATAATGCTGTTTATTATAATCTTTACAGTAAAATTTACCACATTGAAAATCCATTTTGAAGCAATTTGCTCATTCTAGGAACGAGTCCAGAAAGATCTCTATAGGGTCAAAACTAAATTTGGAGAAAACATTTTATTCTAAAGATCAAACAAATCGTATACAGTCATCTCGGCCCAGAAAGAACAGATGGTTGAGGAACCGAGTCCCATATGGTAGGCTGCCCAAGGAACGTAGAACTATTTGTTGCTAAAAATTCACCGTGATTTATCACATCATCCAATTCTACCAACCCTTCAATAGCATTTATCACCGTAGATTATGGTTTCAAAATTGGAATCAGACGTTGAATTAGATTAAAAAAGAATCATTGAAGTAGACTGATTTATCAAAAATTGGATAAGAATCGTTTTAAAATTAATGGGTTATTAATTACAAAATATATCATTTTAATGTTACATTGTGTATTATATTTTATAATATTTTATTATATATTTTTTTAAAAAATTTAAATTATTTAAAATTTATTATTATTTTTGCTTTGTTAGAGTCGGCTAAAATTTTAATTTATAGATCGCAACTGACCATTTTTTTTCCTTGATTCTTTGGGCCCCACCCCCACCCGCGCCCGCCCCACCCTGTCCGCCCGTTCCCCCACACATTGCCGCCGCCGCCGCCGCCCCACCCCTCCACCCCCACACTCGCCCCATGTCCCAATCTCCTCCCTGTCCCCGGCACCCCCCAACCCCCGGCGCCCTAGCCCTCCCGAACCCCCCGCCATCACTGCCCACCCTTGTCGCTGCTGCTCGCCCTCACCAACCATCCTTCCCCGCTGCCCTCCCAGCTCTAATCTGGTGGAATCGGCTCAAATCACGAACCTATCTTTACAGTGGAATCGGTCAATCTTTTCAACTAGGCCAGACATAGATGGTCGTTTAGTTGAGTCACCGTGTAAACACCATGTCGCAACCTTCATAATTTCCAGAGCTTTCTCTACGTTCATCTGTATTGATGGGCTATTTTTATCGAGCAGGTTGCTCAGTCGAGCATCTTCTGCTTTTCTTTTTAGTAAATCAATAGCATATACATCTTCCTCTGGTTGAGAATGATCCAGCACTTTCCTACCACAAACAATTTCAACTAGAACAATCCCAAAACTGAAGACATCAACCTTCTCAGTGATCTTTGATTTCAACCATTCAGGAGCTAGATGCCCAAGTGTTCCTCTCACAGAAGTCATCATCACCTGGCTTCTGTCTCGGTCAATTAGCTTTGCAAGCCCAAAATCAGATACCTTGGCATCAAAATTTGCATCCAAAAGGATGTTTTGAGGCTTGACATCTAGGTGTATTATTTTTCTTTTGCACCCTTCATATAGATACTCTAGACCTTTCGCTATGCCAAGGATAATATTTTCCCACTTTTGCCAGCTTAGTTGATCTTGTGGGTTTTGATGTCTCTGATAGATCCACCAATCCAAAGAACCATTCGGCATGTATTCATAAACTAATAGCCTTTGTGAGGATTCGGTACAAAATCGTATTAGCCTAACAAGATTGATATGGTGAATACCTCCAATGCTTTTGATCTCAGCTATAAATTCCTTCTTACCTTAACTTGCACCTTCTAAACGTTTCACTGCAACTTTGGTACCATCTGCTAGCACTCCTTCAAAAACACTGCCATACCCTCCTTCGCCAAGTTTTTTTGGAAGTTTGTTATGATTCCCATCAGGTCTTCCTAGGTATATCTATATTTGCAATAATCAGAATCAGACTTTAAATCAGATTTGAAAATAGTTATTGAATCGAACCGATTCATCAAAAATCATACAAAAATTAGTTTAGTTAAATCAGTTAAAATTGGTGTGATTATTAATTATAAAATATATTATTTTAATTTTAGGTGTGTATTATATTTTATAATATTTTTTAGATTTTGTTTTGAATTATTTGGAGGTATTTTTTATTTTTTACTCAAGTCACGGTTAAGTCAACTTTTAATTACGAAAATGCCACCGATCCTTTTCTTTCCCTTGAGCATTCTATTCCCCTTACGCCATCTCCTTCTCTGTGGCCCTTTCCTCCTACCGTTGGCCCTACCCCTTCACCCCCCACCCTGCCGACCTCGGCCGTCCCCACCCTGCCGACCTCGGCCGTCCCCACCCCGCCCCCAGCCCCCACCCCCCGCACCCTGCCTCCTCCCTACCAACCCCACCACTCCCCCGCACTCCGCCCCCCCCCCCCCCTAGCTTGTCCCCTACACCCCTTCCCATCCCTTGCACCCCTCCCCGGCTCCCACCATCGCTGCCAGCTGCATTCCTTCGCCCCTCCCAGCCCCCCACCACGTTGTCGTTCTTTTTCCCCTGTCTCTCTCGTTCACTCTCACCCGAGCCCAGCCACCTTCTTCGACCGTTGCGCCCCCCTTGCCGATCCGGCCCGTCCACCGCCGCCCCATCTTCCCTCTCCCCATCGTGAATTGGCCAATTCTTGCCGTGCTGAGAATTGGCTCGAATGGGCTCAAATCGGCCGATTCTTGGTCCGATTTTACACCAAACTAAGTCGGCCTTATTTTGAATCAATTTTACCTAGCCGAGTAAAATCAGCCGATTCCGAGTCGAATCGGCCGATTTTTTCAACTACGGGTATATCCGGTGGGAGTTTATGGAAGATCATCAAAAGAGTCCTCTTGGTTTGCTCTACTAGTCATGCGATTTCTTCTATTTATCAAATAAATGAAAAGAATGACTAAGAGAAATGCCCCAATTATGCACCCCCATCCACACCCCCCTCCCCCATGCCATATATTATAAACCTCTTCCTGATCACATTCTTGTTCTTGATCCTGGTGTATGCATTCGATTCCTTAGGAGTGGATAGCTGCACTTTGAGGAGTATAGATGAGCTATAATTAAGTGCTGCCCTTTTGAAATGAAAATATCTGAGTAGGTAGGAAACAATCTCCATATGTCATGTTTTTTAGGCAGTTATACAGGGTAGCCTTGCCGGTGCAGTTCTTCATGCATGCTTGTTTGCAACTCTCCACGTCCATCTCCCTCATAGTTGCAGCACTTTCATCAACATAATTGAAATATGATACATTATGAAGATCAAGAAGCTTATGATGCTCACTTGCTTCACATAACAAAGGGGTCACCTCGTCACACCCCAAATTGGGCCTTGTTCTATCCACTGGTTGGAAGTATTGTGGCTCCCCATTTGCAGAAACTGGGCACCCGCACTGCCCATTGTCGAAGCAAATTCCATAACTCCCACGAACAAAATGGTACTTGCAAGCATTATCGCTAAAAACATCAGTAGTTACCTTACAATTATAATCATCTGTCCACATAGAATGCCTCAGTTGCCCATCGGAATCCAACCTCACAAACTGTGGCGACGATGTTTTGGGCAAGTACCATGGCATAGATATATTGGAAGGTGAACTTAGTATTAACCACAGCAAAGAAGCCATCGGTAAAATTTACAACAGCATTGTACGCTTCCAAAAGTGGATTAATGCCTGGCATCAAGTAATACATAATGTGTACAAGACTTAAATCAACAAAAGCTGCCTGACCATTGTCTGTTAGAACAATCCTATACTGATTGTTTGATGAAATGAGAGGCTGGCCAAAAAGTAGCTGCTGCCTAAGAATCATAGTGTCCATGGGATGATCTATAGATTGCCAAACAGACACACTATCCTGGTTGAAGAGGAAGAGATTACCCGTTTCTGTGATGGACATGCCTTCAATAGGCATATTAATAGTATTCGTATACCAGACAAGTGTACCATTGGCATCATAGAGGAGAAGCGCATCATCCATGGTGAGTGAAAGAGTTGCGTTTTCTTTTATAAGTAAACCATTTGCTGATCATAGAATTTGTTTTTGAACTCCAGAAGCAGATATAGCAAAGAGGTAGGAATCACACTTATCACTAGAGCAAGTAAAAGCTCAGTACATAAACTCATGGAAACTTTTGTCGGGCGTTGCAATTGAGAGGATTGGTCTTACCTTGGCATTATTTTTGACATTGTCGTACCAGGATTGAATGTAAGGAATGGAGGGTTGTTTGTCCAGTTGGTAGGAGGATAAGCAGTACTTGGTGGTGCTGAAGATAAATCAAAAGTTTGATGAGTAAGAATTGGAAATGAAGAAGGCCAATCCATGTCAAAAACCAACGACAAAACCATATATTTGTTGTTCCCATGCCTTCACCAGTAAATATTTCTACTCAATATAACACACACTTACTGTTATTTGATTTCTGATGGTTGATTGTGATTACTAGGTGAAGGTTTCGAGAGTGTGATGATAATATCTATGGAGAGAAGATTAAATGTTTCTTCGAACTTTTGTCTTTGTTGTCTAGCAGTATATCTTCCTTGTGAGTTTATGCTAGCTGAAAACCTGGGCATCGAGCAAACAAATATGAAATACGGTTTTAATTGTGATCACTTCGTCGCTTTGTCTTTGTCTTCTTTGCCAATGAGGTAGGATAAATCTTGCGCAGAAAGAACCGATGCTTAAGGAACTGAAACACAAATTAGACTGTCTTAGAATTATAAGAACAATCTTGATGCCAAAAGGCACCAATGATCTATTCCATCATCTAATTCGACCAGCCCTACTAGCCACCATGCGAGCACCAGAATACCAACTTCATCTGAAAGAGGCCTTCTCTTAGTTTAGCTGTACTGTTGGACAATGCTTGTCTAGCAGGCCAATCAGTTGAACTTCTGGAGCTCATCTTTCCAGTCAGTCTATCACAAAGACATTCTCTTCGGGTTGGGAGAAATCCACTACTCTCCTAACAGTTAACATTTACACCATCATAGTCTAATAAACCTTATTCATCAACAGATAGCCCTACTCAACAAAAACTGCCTGTGAACAGAGACAACCAACCAGAACCTGTAAATATGATGAAGAAGAGACCTTAATTAAAAGGATCAAAACTTTTTATATAAGACGTGAAGCCTAGCTAGATGCTAGAAGGTGGACATCCTATTGTTACTGTGATAGAATTAGACAGGTTTTGCATGTCCACTATATTAAAAATTTGCAGAGGATCTTGTCTCCTATCAGATCCTCCTAGTGTTGTTTGCAAGAACACAGAGTATTGGAGAAATTGCCTGCGTTAGATTTAGACCCAAGTTTGCAAACAAGGTCTTGTCCCATAGCTGGGGCTTTCTGATTCCAATACCATGTTAGAATTGCTTTTGGGTGGCTTGGCTCTAGCATCAAATCCCACTCTTCATAGATACCTCAAGCTTTAACTTAAGCTTTTAGGAGATGGGCACACATAAATCAACAAAAATCGAGAAAAATTGACTACTTGTAATCAGATGCTCCAAAGCAACGCAAGTACTTCTTTTCATAAGATTCTCTGCCCATTAAACTCCTCAATTCTGAGTATCTTTATTCTCTTTTGCCATGGCCCTGAAGAATCTTATCTTTGTGGAAAGCTTAATGAGGTCTTTACGGCCAGAAATGAAGCATCTTTGCTTGAGAGGGAATACTTCATTTTCAGAGGAATGAAAAAGAGATGCTTCTTCAACCCGGAAAGGATTTGAGACTCTGTTTAGTACATATACCACAGCTCCACTTGCCATCAACGTTTTCAAATTTAATATTGAAAGCTTTAAACAGCAGAGATAGGAAGAAAGAGTGGTGAAGAAAATTATCCCTAATACAGACGCTGGCAAACACAAGATAACAGCAGCCAGAACAATGGCCGGAGAGCAGCCTGGTCTCGTCCATATCCATTTGTAAGTTTAAATCCTGTCCGATAGTTTTTATTACATAGAGGGATCTATGAAGCTTAGACATACCATGGAAATTATTATACATGAACCAGCAACACTCTTGTTTCTCTTCTTCTCTTGCTTACCTGCTGAATTGTGCTAAAACAACACGAAGCCTCCTTCCTGAAATTTAGAAATACAGTTTAAGCCTGATAACAATGAAAAGATAAACATCTCAATAGTTCAATTATCATGGGTCCTCAATATCAAATTATAATTTGAATATTTCATACTGTCAACTAACCAAGCATTTTTTTTTCATAAATAAAGAAGGCACTAATATTCTTGGGTACACAGAAAATTCTAAGATAATGCCTCTCAGGTCAACACAATCCTATTTACCAAATTTTGTAAGGAGTGAGGTATAATCAGACAAAGATGTTAAATCTTTGTCTCAATTACCTTTTAGTATAATTGATATTTATCTCAATTATACCTCATGATAAAAACATACCATTGAATTTTAACAGTATCATTAAATCAGAAAACGTCCACTCTAATCCCAACATGAGTTAGATCTGGTGCAAATGAAAATGATTCTTCAGAGTAAAGATAGTCTAGCACAATCTGCCCCTATTATATTCAAACCCTTCTAACTTAAAAGGGAAATATGATCGAATTATAAGGCAAAATTCGAACTTACAATACCTAGAAGAAGAAGAGGAGAGCAGTGAAAGAAAGTATAAATATCGAAGTACTTTATTTTGATGTGACAGCTCAAATCAAACCATATAATTTTCCAGGATAACAACACAGTGTGTACAGATACTTGGAGGGCATTCTCAAACTATAGGCCAGGACCATTCGGCTTGCCAAGGCACCACCATAAACCTCTTTCTTATTAGCACAAAAACATTAACTTACCCATTGATAATCTCAATATGGCCATGAAATATAAAAGTGAAAATCTTATCAGCAACCCTGCTGAGCCTTTGTCACCATTCAGAATTATCATCCTCGACGAGAATGAAATACGTCAAAGACTTCAGCAAATGTTCAGCTCAATGCCCCGCACTGGCTCCCAGCAGTGGCAGATAGGGCCTTCATCCCCACAGGGAGTAGACCCAGGACTTGCTAGTGACGATTTCAAGAAGGCTATGAGCAAGAAGCGGAATCAGATATTAAGCCCACTTCCAATCACATCCAGGAAGAAGATGAGGACAATGATGAAGGGAGGGAGTGTTCGATCTGCCTTGAGGAGTTTGCGTCCAATGAAACACTTCTAGTTACGCACTGCAATCACACGTTCCACAAGGCCTGCTTGGTGCCATGGGTAAAAGGCCATGGCAAGTGCCCCGTTTGCAGGTATGTTTTCTGTTAGGAGGCAAGAGAGACCAGCTCCCGTCCCACTCCAGGGAACAACTCAAGTACCAATAGAAATGTTCCCAATTCAAATATGGGCCTCCAATGGTCCTTCTTCCATATTTAAGGGCAACAGGTTGTGTATAGAGTGACCACCATCATAGTGTGGAAATGAAAAAATTTGCTCTCATTGCTATAAAATAGAAGCGCCTATATTGTGTGTATAACTCTATTTGTAATACCAATGCACTTATATTTGCGTGATGATGCATGCACTTTGTCGCATTAAACAGCTGTTTGAACACTACAATCTAGTTAATTTGAGTTAAGCAATCAAAACAAACAAATCTATAATTAGCTTCTACAAGCTCTCGAATCACACGACAGATATTACTTTCCTTGACATGATGAACAAGGCACTTTCAAGATGATGTTTGGCATATTCGTGTTGATAAATAATACTAACAGAAACGTCCAGATACAGATACAGAAACACAAGACCGTCCCACTAGACAGGAATATGACTTATAATGTAGTTCCAATCACTCCATTGTGTGCCGATGCACCTAATTCTTACTTTCACTTCATCTCCCTCCCAAGAATTTCATAACAGAATTTTAAAAGTAAATAAATATATAATGTATCACAATATGGTAATCAAGGAACCAGTCTACGAAGAGAACTTACCAAGCTCCAATATTATTGAAGGTGAAACACCTCTTCCAAGACCATTCATTAGCTCTCAGCTCTTCAGCAGAAGCATTCAACAATTCCCGCAGTCAGGGGAACCATCTCCGCTACCCCACAGTCGACACAATTCCTAGAACCCTTATCAACTCCAAACAGATTGGTAGACGAATAATCCTTCGCGTATCCAATGACAGAATATTCAACTCGCGTCCAAAGTTGAATCTGGGATCAGTTTTGCAGGATTTGGGTCAGGAATTTTGCCTTGCGGTATATATCTTATCTGGGTTCGGATTAGAGTCCCATTTTGAAGGAGAACATGCCAAAGAACATGCCCATGCAGACTGCAGTGGTCGGAATAGGGAACGAATCGTCAGTCTACACCACCACTGTTATTACTTTTACAAGGATTACAAATTGTACTTCTTTTCTAAAAAATAAATTAACTATAAATATTAGGCTCTTCATAAAAGAATTAGACACGAAGTCACGCTCGGTTAGAAACATACTCTAGATAAATTCTTAGTAAATAATATAATGACTCCTTTAAAAAATTAATTATGAGATAGACTATAATTATATAATATCTAAGAGATAAATTTTAATATTAATAATAAATTATAATTGAACAAGATGGTAAATTATAATAATTTATTTTATTTTTTATCATATTTTGATTATTCATATTATACTTTTCATCAGAGTCTAATTTTAAGTTTCATCTACGTTTATTAATAAAAAGAGGAACCCAATAATGGTTTGAGATTAAAAATTGAAGAACCAATCAATCAAAATATTAAAAATATTTAAAAATATAATAAAAATATCTCCGGTAAAGGGTCACGACTTGTTAACCTTAATTTCTTAAAAAATAATAATAAATCTACCTTTCACGTAGAAGTTTACGGGTTTGAATCTGGGTAATTTTAACTTTTAATTTCTTACTAATAACATTTTGTCTAATCATTTTAAAAAATATAATAAAAATTAAATAATTATAATTCATCTTTTTATTTAAATAAGATATATTTTTAAGTCAATCACCGTCTATATTTATAATATTAAATTATTATAATAAATTTATGTATAAAATTAAAATTTATACAATATGGGCACATGCATGGTGTAATATCTTGCCTAATTGTTATTAATAAGTGTAAATAGAATAAGCCAAGTAGCACCATCACATACTATATTAACATACATTGCGGTGGTGTATGGGTGCCAGTACATTATGTGTCAAAAATGTCTAAATTTAGATGGAGTAGAACGAGAACTTATGATTCTTTTTTGTCTTTGAAATTTCTAAGTTATTTTAAGAAATTTTGGGGGTAATCTTCTAATCACTATTTATAAATTAACAATCACGGTATGAGGCCATACTTGTAGGCAATTTTGTGAGAATTTTTCAAATGGACAGTAAACATTAGCCTTAAAAATTGCTAAATTGCTGTACTACATTTTTTACTGCCACAAGGCTTATATTTTAAGATTTTGCAATGCCTTTCTTAATTATACTGACCAATGAGCAGGCCATGTATAAAAATTATCATTTTCTATGCCTCGCCCCAATAGTTTGTCATAGAAAAACGCTTGTCATACTTCAAAATGTGGCATGATGGATTCAAGTAACTCACGCTTTTCCCCGGATAGGTTTTGAGATTATTTAATACATCCAAATTTTCGCCTGTTCGCATCATCCCTTAGATGTCTTATTAGCAGTACTTGTTAGTTGTTAGCTGAAACAAATGACAGATACTGCACCTTAAAACAGGAAAATGGAATGTGTGAACATTTGTCATTGGATATTCAGTAATCGTTGGATTATGTAAATAGTATCAGTGTTGAGTTTGCATGAAAACGTTCGACTTAATCTTATATCTAATACTTATTGAATAAAATTTTATTAACAAGTAAAAATAAATTATAGATCTTTAATTTAATTAATCACTTTTTAAAAAATGACTTAACTAATTATATTACACTTTGGGCTGAGTCGTTACAAATAATATTATAACCTCTTAATTTTGTATTAGATGGTAGGTTGGAATAGAGATGTTGGTTATGTTGCCAGTCATAGGCCAAAAAATGTCCTGAACTGGGCTAATAACAGACTAAGTATAAAAATTTCAGGGATAAAATTTAAATTTCTTTAAGATGAGTGGATTGTAAGATCCTTCAACTTAATATCATATGTAATACCTACAGGATATCACATCTAATACCTATTATAATAAGATTTTATTTATAAGTGAAACTAGAATATATATTTTTAATTTATTTAACCACTTTTTAAAAAAATAATTTAGGCTCATTAGTTTGTACTTTATATCGAACTTTGGGCTAGGTAATTACAAATAATATTAGAGTTTCTTAGTTCCCTATAGACGTTGATTAGGCTATCAATTACATACTAAAAATGGTCATAGGTTGAAACTAACAACAGGGTAAATGTAAAAAATTTGAGAATAAAATTTACTAAAATTAGTAAATTGTGAAATCTATTAATTTAATATCACATTTAATAACTACTAGAACAAGATCTTATTTATCAATAAAAATAAATTATGTTTAACTTAATTAACTATTTTTAAAAATAATTTAACCCATTATATTATATTTTATGTTGGGTCGTTACTAATTTGATGACGGGAAAATATTAATAGCAAATGCCTGTATGATACTAGTTAACTTAAAATGGTGAATGTGTTGTAAACAATACCCAGCAAAAGGTTAAAAAGTTGCACATCCCCCGAACAAGGACTAGAAATACTTCTTTGGAGGATACGATATGCAAGATACCCTTATCAGTCAATTCAAGTCAATCTAGCAATACCAGATGTGAAAAATTAAAAGATTATCTAACTACCATGTATGAAGTCTAGAACAGTAACCATGTCCAACTAAAAGAAAAAGAAATCATGAAAAGCTACATTTCAATCTGCCCGTTCAGCTGAAGATCCATTAAAAGATAATAATAAACCCATTACACACCCAGCCGATAGGAAAAAATATATAATATATATGAAGATGTAATATCAGATTTAGGTTCTTCAATCAAACTTTAAGCCATCGTAATTGCACGTTCCAACAGCCATCATATCAGTCTAGGCCATGCAGAAATTGATGTCACCTCGGTAGCCCTGTTGACAAAACTACCCATGCAGCTTGTTGCTCATTAGCGTTAAGTGAGCGCCATGGCAAAATTTTACACCAAAATATTATCGCCCCCAAGCACGACCACTGCAGCTAGATGCGTCACTTTTTTACCCGAAGACCTCCAAGTCATTTATAGAAAAGCTGCACGATCAGCTTCACATTCTGTAATTTCGATGAAGTTCTCGTTCATTAGGATGATAGACGGCTCTAAGAAGCTTTCAATTTGCAAGATCTGTTCCAATGTATTCATCTGTGTTGCAGGAGCTTAGACCCTGCCATTCACAACCGGTTATTACCACGAAGGCCGTATTTCGTCATGGATTTAGCCGCAATTGATGAGAAAACGCAGTAGCAGTCGCTTGTACTTCAGAAGATGGGCAATCTTCTTCTGATACAGGAGAGGATGGCTCACTAGAAGCTTCAGCGAGACTATGGAGCATTGTGACAACCTCCGTTGTGTCGTCCAAATAGTATTTTGCCTTGCTTGGCTTCTGTCCAACTGTGCAGGCAAAAACGGATGACGTAACTGTCAACATTTCTCTGAGAGGGCAACCATTCCTTCAAACATGTCCTCATCCGATCTGTCATCACCAATGCATAGAACAAAGTCGGTTCGTCTTCCTTTATCCTTCATAGATGATAAGATTTTCTCGGCTACTAAACCTTTACTGACTCCCTAAATTTGCCAACGAGAAAGAAATGAGATCAGGCAATATAGCATATGAACTTGATAAAGAATAACTTTCAACAGAAAATGTTGTTACATTTAGGATGATTTCACTTCATTCAAGGTAGAATCTTTTGCAGTCACTTAAAATGCACACAAAACAGCTAAAAAATTGGTTATATTCGCTAAAAGATTAAATATTAAACAGAATACACGATCACTTAAATGGCACGTAACTGTCAACCTGTTCATAAATGCCAAACTAAAAGTCATACAGCAGTCATCAAGTCCCGAGAGTCGTGCGACTCCTTGGATTTTTAGGGAAAGTCGCTTAAAATAACATTTAATGATTTCCACTGCGATCCCTCCTATGTCCAAAACAATTCTTCTATCAAAACATATTTATATAGACTACAGTTAACACACCTGAGGTTTCACTTCCACTATATGCTGGCCCCTTTTAACTGCCACAGGTTCATTCGCCAGCACACTCTCTAAATGGTCCAACAACTCCTTTGCCTGAGCAGATCCAAACCCAGGGTCAGCATCCTGATGGTGCCAAACCAATGCACTTTCTTTAGTTTCAATCCATGAACCATCAGTACTCTCAGTATATAGTTTCATAACAGGTTCAGCAAGCTGCATCCATGCAAAATCTGTACTGTGGCCACAGATTTCCCATTCTTCATCCCAAGGCCATCTGCAAAATCAAGATATTAGAGCCCCAAACAAACCAAAATAGGAAAATAAGGGGGCATGTTTTACCTCAAAAAGTAGCCATGTTCAGCGGCAATTCCAAGTTTTTTGCATGGAGAAAACCATTTTCCCAAACTCTCCCTGCCTCTGCCGCTAACAATAAAAACAACATTGCTTGGATCACCACAAAGGATATTTAAGAGGGAGATAACTTCCGCACTTGGTGTTTTGTTTAATGAAGTTTGTGGCATCACTGTTCCATCATAGTCTAACATGATTGCTCTTTTCCGGGATCTTGCATATGCTCCCACAATAGTATCTATAGAAAGCTTTCTAAAATTAGAATCCAAAGCCACAACTCTGAAACCAAAGCCCAATCCAATGCCCCAACACCTCCTTTTGAAATGATCCTTGCATGTCCTCTCCATGTCCTGCATGAAACTACGTGCCCAATAAGCCACGTCATGAGTGCTTACATATTTGTAATGCTTTTCATGTCTCAATTGCTTCTCAGCTTCATCCAGGGATATTGCCTCATTCATCGCTTCTGCTGTGGCTTCAATGTTCCACGGATTAACCCTGATGGCCCCACTAAGGGATGGCGAGCATCCAATAAACTCTGAAACAACCAACATACTTTTCTTAGGCCCGCTTGACTCACCAGCAGACTCAGAACCAGATAAACCTTGCCTACACACAATATATTCATAAGGAGTAAGGTTCATTCCATCCCTAACGGCAGTGACAACCACACATTCTGCAGTTGTATAAAAAGCAATCTTTTCACTGACTGACATAGGACCATTTATGAACACAATAGGCTCATAACCTGGCCGTCCAAATTCCTGATTGATCCTCCGACAGCTTTCATCTATTTCAGCTTGGATCTCTTCCAGGTCTCTGCCCCTACCTCTAGCGGGATTTGCAATTTGAATTAATACAGCTCTCCCTTGCCAATTGGAATGCTGCTTAAGCATCTCTTCCATTGCCAAAAGCTTCAAGTTAATCCCTTTGAAAATGTCCATGTCATCTACACCTAGCAAAACAGTCTTCCCCTCAAACTGCTGCCTAAGTTCACTTACCCTCCACTCTTTATCTGCCAGACTCAGAATGGATTCCAATTGACGCATATGAACACCCACAGGCATGATCTTAATTCCCACCGTCCTTCCATAATATTCCAAACCAATATATCCTCTCTTAGACTGGTACTCCAGACCCAACATCCTACTGCAACATGAAAGAAAATGTCTGGCATAATCAAAAGTGTGAAACCCGATCATATCAGAGTTCAGCAATGCCTTCAGAATCTCCTCCCTAACAGGAAGAGTCCTGTATATCTCTGAAGAAGGAAAGGGGCTATGCAGGAAAAATCCCATCCTCAACCGGTTAAACTGCCTTCTCAAAAATGTAGGCAGCACCATCAAATGGTAGTCATGAATCCACACATAGTCATCTTCTGGATTAATGACCTCAATGACCACCTGGGAGAAAATCTTATTGGCAGCTACATATGCCTCCCACAAGGATCGGTCAAACCGCCCTCCATGATCAGCCGAAAAGGGAAGCATGTAATGGAACAGTGGCCACAGCTGCAATTTACAAAACCCATGATAAAACTTGGTCAAAATGTCCTGCGGTAAAAATGCCGGAACACACTTGAACTTCTCCAACAAAACCTGGGACACATTATCCTCCTCGTTTGGATCGATCTCAGCCCTCAAGCACCCAACATAAATAACCTCCATATCATCAGGCAACCCTTCCTTCAACTGCAACAACAACGAATCCTCATCCCAACTAAAACTCCACCCATTGTCATCAGGCCGCTTCTTTGCCTTAATCGGCAGCTGATTCGCCACAATTATAATCCTATCCTGCACAATGGACGATGGAACGTCCGAAGACACACTATTTGCCTTCTCATCATCCAACTCTGAGATGATCCCCGGCACTGTCATAACCCTCGGCATCCTCCGCCCACTCCGCGCCATCGCCGGAAAATTCCCGGACGCCAAATCCAACAAATTTGTATACGATCGCGACAACATATTTCCTCCTCACCAACACTACCACAAAACATCAACCTACCAACACAAACCACACTCCAATCAACTCACTAAACATTACGCAATAACAAACACAAAAAATGGTACAGATCCAAAAGAAGAACAGTATCCACGCTACAACAACAAAGAAAACACACAAATGAAACAGACAACAAGCATGCATCAACCAAGATGAAGAACCACCAACTTCTACCAGCTTTTGCCAACGAGATCACGGACGAAATGTATCAAAACGGAGATCAAAAGAAAGCGGAGACGAAGGAGAACATACCGAGGAGAAGATCGAAGGTGAGTTCGCGAACCAGCGACGAGGAATCGGGGGATTAAAAAGAAGGTGGGAGAAGGGGAAATCTAGGGTTTGGGGGAAAGGGAGTACCGTCGCCTGGTCGTCCGGCGTTGCGCACCGGACACTGGTTTTTTTGTTAAGGTAGAGCCAACGGGAAAATGGTTTTATAATTATACGTGTGCTGGAGCACATTTATATATCATATATCATATATCATATATCATATATCATATATATATATATATATATATATATATATATTATATATGTCAACACATAAGTTATGAGAAAGGGGTCTTTATATGTTTGTATGTGTCTTTTAGGGCCCTAAAGATGTCATCTTTGTTTTTTGTTAGATTTGATTATTTGAGTCTTTGTTTGTTTTCTAAGGAGAGGATTGGTGAGGAGAAGAGCGTCTTATTTTGACTTACGCAGGGTGGATAAGTGTTTAGGCTGGAGGGTAGAAGTTTGATTTCTCTACTTGATTTTGTAAGCTTGTTAATTAATTATCACTTGTTTCGTTAGGATGGGAAAAGTTGGACTTATTCCAAAAAGAACAAATTTAAAAAAAAAAAATATATATATATATATATATTTGTCTATTAGAGAAGGCAAAATGAAAAATTCATGTTATGTATACTTTGATCATGCTTGAAAATAATAGATTACTATCTTCAATCAAAATTATTTAAAACTTATAGACGATGAATGTGAGAATGATATGTGAAGAAGATCAAGCCTACACGTTTGTTCGTATATATAAAGCTTAATGAATGAATTATATTTGAGTTCCGATCCTGTCGCGATCATAAAATCAATAATTTTAAATTTATACTTATCTTTTAATATAAAATAGCATTTATGAATTAAATAATTACTTTGATACCTTAATAATAATACGGATTAGGCTAGGCATTTAAAGTTCAGCTTCCAATTTTTAAACTTTTTTATCTACGCATCGCTTTAAAATCCAGTTAAATTTGGTTTAAAAACTGATAAGCCGCGTATATCATGGAGGCCACTGATCCAATTCCAGCCAGCAGTTGCAGGCCAAGGAATATTTACATTCATCTTAAAAATTAAAATAAGCGCCCAAGAGAAATAACTATAATATAGTGCGTGCAAATCAAGAAGGCATGCGAAACAATAAGAAGAGGATAAGGTCGGCATTACCACACGCGGCACGTGCCAGCTTTATGCCTACTTTTACCGCCCTGCGAAACCAATCACCGCACGACACGTCCGCCAGTGATGTCTGGGAGTAGCCGGAGTAGGCCTTCGCACGTGCCAAGGAGGGGCCGTACGTTTTATTGGCCGAAATAGGAAGTCGTAGGCAAAGGCGGGCATATTTTATTTTCTTCTTGTATTTGGTTGTAATGACGGTTTTGTCCCTCGGAGAGTTCGGAGTCAATGGTCGTTGCCTCGAGCAGCCGGTGGTGAATTACGGAGTGACTTTATGGTCTTATCATTTTTAAATTTGGAACTTCTTTATTGACTTGTATTTATCATATATATATATATATATATATATATATATATATATATATTGTTTTTTCATCTAAAAATAACAACGTTGGTGGGCGGCTAACCAGTCAAGTTCAATTTGATCCAACATTCATATGTTATAAGGTCGAATGTGCAAGTAAATGTATTCACGAGTCTATATATATATATATATATATATATATATTAACACACCAGATTCCTCCTGATTTGATGTGAATATTAATTGACCCAAAAAAAGTTAATATTTGACAAAATTATATATTCAATTGCGGTAATAAATATGAGATAATTATTAAGTTTCCATGTGAATAATAAATCGACCCAAAAGAAGGTTTATTATTTGACAGGATTTATTATTCATATTTGATTACTGCACTAAGAGTACCACTTACAAATTAATATTTCTGTCCAAAGACTAAATATTAATGTTGTGCTAGGTATCTATTGATGAGATTAACCAGTATTTGAATTATTAATTTTATTATGTACATGTTATTTTGTTCTATTTTCAGTTAATCAATCTGCTTCTATGATTTCTACCAACATCAATTCAGTTCCAATGCTTAAGGTTAATTTTAAGAATTGGAAAGAAAGTGTAATGATTATTCTCGGCTACATAGATCTTGACCTTGCATTAAGGACTGAACAACCTGCTTTTCTTACTGACAAAAGTTCCATTGAGGAAAAACGGGACATTGAGAAGTGGGAACGTTCAAATCGCATGAGTCTTATGAATCACGAAGCGGGGAATTTCAGAGACCTTCAGGGGCGATGTGTCTGAAAAGGTTACTACAGCCAGTAAATTTCTTAAAGAAATTGAGAAGCGTTTTGTAAAAAACGATAAGGCTGAAACAAGTACATTTTTGTCGAACTTGATTTTAATAAAGTTTAAAGGCAAAATAAGCGTAAGGGAGTACATCTTAGAGATGTCAAATATTGCTTCAAAACTAAAAGCACTAAGGTTAGAGCTATCTGAAGATTTGTTTGTGCATTTAGTTTTAATTTCTCTTCATGCACAATTCAGTCAATTTAAGGTCAGTTACAACTGTCAAAGGGACAAATGGACTCTTAATGAGCTCATTTCTTATTGTGTGCAAGAAGAAGAAAGGTTGAAGCAAGAACAGGCTGAAAGTGCTCACTTGGCTAGTACCTATTAGGACAAAAATAAGAAAAGAAAGAGGGCTAAGGATGCTGATAATGGGTCTCACAAGCAACAGCAAAAGAAAGAAAATCAGGCTTCTTGTTGTTTCTTTTATGGTAAACCTGGACATATGAAGAAGGAATGCACTAAGTATCACGTTTGGCGTGCAAAGAAAGGTTCATTTCTTAATTTTGTTTGTTCTGAGGTTAATTTAGCTTCAGTGCCAATACACACTTGGTGGCTAGATTCTGGTGCTACTACTCACATAAGTGTGTCAATGCAAGGTTGCTCTGAGTTGTCGAAAGTCAAATGATGCTGAAAGATTCATCTATGTGGGTGATGACAAATCAGTCGTAGTTGAGGCAATAAGAACTTTTAGATTATTATTAAAGACAGGATATTATTTCGATTTGAAAGAGACATATGTAGTACTGTCTTTTAGACAGAATTTGGTTTCTATTTCTATATTGGACAAATTTGGTTACTCTTGTTCATTTGGAAATAATAAGTTTAGTCTTTTTCTAAATTCAAATATTGTGGGTACGGGTTCGTTGTCTTTTTATGATAATCTATATTTATTTAATACTATTGCATCTTTTAATGAAACTTTGCATGTGGGTTTATGTGGTACGAAAAGAAAATTAACAAATGAGAATTCTGCTTTACTCTAGCACAAGCGTTTAGGACACATTTCTAAACAAAGAATTGCACGACTTATGTCAGATGGAATTCTTGATTCTCTTAATTTATCGGATTTACAAGTCTGTATTGAGTGCATTAAGAGAAAACAAACAAATGCAAGGAGACTAGGTGCCAATAGATCTTCAAGTGTCTTAGAACTAATACATACGGACATTTGTGGACCATTTCCTATGGCTTCTTGGAATGGTCAACAATATTTTATTACGTTCATAGACGATTATTCTCGTTATGGTTACCTATATCTCATTCATGAGAAGTTTCAAGCATTGGACGTGTTTAAGGCATATAAAGCTGAAGTTGAGAACCAACTCGACAAAACTATTAAGGCTGTCAGATCTGACCGTGGTGGTGAATACTATAGTAGATATGATGGATCAGGTGTACAGTGTCCAGGACCATTTGCCAAATTCCTAGAAGAATGTGGAATCGTCCCACAATATACAATGCCAGGTACTCCTAGCATGAATGAGTGTTGCTGAGAGATGAAATTGAATACTAAAAGACATGGTGAGAAGTATGATTGCTCATATTACTTTACCGGATTCACTCTGGGGTGAGGCACTAAAGACAACAGCATATCTTCTTAATAGAGTGCCAACAAAGGCAACTGTTAAGACCCCTTATGAATTATGGACTGGAAAAATACCCAGTATTAAGCATTTACGCATTTGGGGTTGTCCAGCTGAGGCAAGGCCTTATAGGCCAAATGAAAAGAAACTGGACTCAAGAACAGTTATCAGTTATTTTGTTGGGTACTCTGAACGGTCTAGAGGATATAAGTTTTATGATCCCACAATAAGGTCATTCTTTGAGACAGAAAATGCCCAGTTCTTTGAGGATGTTGAGTTTGGAGAGGGAAATAAAGTTAGAGACTTTGTCTTTGAAGAAGAATCTATTTCTCTTCCCATGATTGTTCTTGACAATAATCAAGATCAAGGTTATATTCCTGATATTGTTCAAGAAACAATACCAGAATTACAAGACAATGTCGAGAATCTCCCTAATCAAGTTATATCTGAAGAAGAAACTCAACAACCTCAAGAGCAAATGCCATTGAGGAGATCCATAAGAGAAAAGAGAAATGCAATTTCGGATGATTATATCATCTTTGTCGAAGAACATGAGGATAACATTGGAATGGTGGAAGATGATCCAATCAACTTTCATCAGGCCATGAAGAGTTCTAATTCTCAAAGGTGGATTGATGCCATGAATGAAGAGATGAAGTCCATGAAAGCTAATGACGTTTGGGATCTTGTTCCATTGCCTGAAGGTGCAAAACCTATTATTTGTAAATGGATATTTAAAACCAAGATGGATTCGAAAGGTGATGTAGAAAGATATAAGGCTCGTCTTGTTGCAAAGGGCTTTACTCAAAAGGAAGGCATGGATTATAATAAGACTTTCTCTCCAGTTTCATCGAAAGACTCATTCAGAATAATTATGGCATTAGTGGTACATTTTGATCTTGAGTTACATCAGATGGATGCAAAGACTGCGTTTCTAAATGGTGACATTGATGAAACAATTTATATGGTGCAACCGAAAAATTTTGTATCGGGAGATTCAAAGAATATAGTTTGCAAATTAAATAAATCCATCTATGGACTTAAGCAGGCTTCTCGTCAATGGTATCACAAATTTCATCAAGTGATTCTCTCGTTTGGTTTTGAGATGAATGTTATTGATGATTGTATATACCATAAGTTTAGTGAGAGTAAGTATATTTTTCTGGTTTTATATGTTGATGATATATTGTTTGCCAGTAATGATATAAGTTTCTTGCACGAAACCAAGAGATTTTTATCAAAGAAATTTGAAATGAAAGATCTTGAAAATGCGTCTTTTGTATTAGGAATTCAAATACATCAGAGATCGTTCTCGATGTATACTTGGATTATCACAAAAGACCTATATAGAAAAAGTGCTTAAAAGATTTGGCATGCAAGATTGTAAACCAGGAGATACCCCTGTTTTTAAAGGAGACAAATTCAGTCTCAATCAATGCCCTAAAAATAATATAGAATGAAAGGAAATGCAAAAGATTCCTTATGCTTCAGCAATAAGAAGTATTATGTATGCTCAAGTATGTATGCGTCCAGATATTACGTATATTGTTGGAATGTTAGGCAGATATTTAAGTAATCCAGGATTGGATCACTGGATAGCAGCCAAAAGAGTCATGAAGTATCTACAGAGAACAAAACATTACATGCTTACATATCAGAAGTTAGATCAAGTTGAGATCATTGGGTATTCTGATTCTGATTTTGCTGGATGTCAAGATAGTCATCGATCTACTTCTGGCTATGTATATCTGCTTGCTGGAGGAGCTATTTCTTGGATGAGTGCTAAGTAGACACTCATAGCTTCTTCCACCATGACAGCTGAATTCATAGCTTGTTATGAGGCATCCAATCATGGAATATGGTTGCGGAATTTTGTTACAGGGCTGCACATTATTGATAATATTGAAAGAACACTTAAGTTATTTTGTGACAGTCAGTCTGCAGTATTATATTCAAATAACAACAGGAGCTCATTTAAATCAAAATACATAGAGATCAAGTTCCTTGTTGTGAAAGAAAGAGTTCAGAGTGGTAAAGTTTCTATAGAGCATATTGGGACAAACTCCATGGTTGTGGATCCGCTTACTAAAGGTTTATCGCCTAAGGTCTTTCATGAGCATGTTGCTCATCTAGGTGTTGTATCATTTAATGATATGTTACTTTAATGAGAGTTTGTATTGAATTGCGGTATTTGGTTTATGTTTCACTCTTTTACTCTATTTTGGTAATCTCATAAGGTTGGACCAGTTAAAAATAGGCATATTTAGATCAAATTGCATGTAATTTTTATGCTACACATCTATACTTGATCTATGTCATTTAATTATATTGATGTATGTGACCATAAATGGGTTTAGTTATGATAAATGTAACGAAAATCACTTTGATCCTATATTAACATTAATTAATGGACGAGATTGTTATTCTAGAATAATAGCGTATGTTAATTTTAGAGCTCATAAGGTTATATACAATTATTTGTGTATATATAGTCCAAGTGGGAGATTGTTGGATGTTGGACGTATATATGTATATAATTGTATCATATGCTGTTATTATTAAGGCATGACCTAAATTAAATTGATCTGTTAAAGTTAAGGTTAATGGGCCATTAATATTTAATATAAATATATGGAGATATCATATATTTAAGATGAGTATGGATAAATATGTGTAGATATCTGTTTTCTTAATCTCTAATTTATGATGTGTAGATCTCGTTCCCTAGGGAAGATTTCATTTGCTTTACGGCTCTCAAATCTTTGGGTTTCTTTTCAATGAAGAATGAATTACAACACTCGCAACTCCCAGGTTCCACAAATACAGTAGATATGACATCGATTTGGGGTCCAAAATGAGCATTCTGGGAGGCTTCCTTGAAGCTAAAAATAGTGGTTTGTTCAACGAAAGCAGTCCCAACCCCAATTCAACTACCCTTCTCATCAATTGTTCAATCTCATGTATCCAAACGGGTGCAATTCCACATTTCTTCTCAAAGATTTTATCACTTTTGTGCAGGATAGTCACATATTTGTATTAGTCATGAGTAGCAATTAAATTGGGGGCACTTTTCTGGGTATTCTATCATATCCATGGGAAGTCCAACGAAGATAATCAACCGACCAAAAAGCCACTCCTTGGAGGGCCAATCCGGCCATCTCCTCTATTAACCACATAGTCTCAATTCTGTGGAAATATCCAAGAAGCCCATTTCAAGTGGGACATTTTAGCAGAACGAGTCATGAATCCACATGATAGATAAAAATGACCAGCTTCTTGGCCCACTTAGGATCCCACCGTTTGGTAGCTTTCTAAAGATTATTATGGAATGTGGAATTTGATTAGTACTGGAATTTGGCTTGCAATTTCTTTCTTAGCAAGGCAACTTTTAATTACTTAACACACATACACCGGATTACTACTTCTAGCAACATTAATGTTCCCTGATATTAAGAGAGGGACAGGAATGAATCTTGAATGCTTGCTTATAGCAAAAATGGAACCAAAAACCTAGAAGGTTAAGTTTTTGTGTTCTTTGTTGTTTTTGAAAGCTTACATACTTCTCCAAAACTTTCTTATTTTTGAGATTGCAATGGGCGGCAAACTTATGTTTAAAAGATCATCTCCCTCTTTACGTTTACTAAGATATTCTTGAGTTCACCCGCTAGAATGGAGCCCAAATTTGCAATTTACCTCTACAAGTACATGATCTGCATTCAAGTATGTAAGATGGTGGTTGCCATTCCCAGGTCTACATCTCCGTTTCAAGAAAAGGGACAGCAACCAAACTTTTTGTATACAATTCCATCTGCCTAAAAGGTAGGCCTCCAAATCATAAAGCAAATACAAATACACAGTTGCATACGTTATTCAAGATAACGATGCATGGTTCGTTGACGGCCCGCCACCCACCCCTCGGTATTCATGGAATCCGGTAATTGGAAGCCACATCAATATCGTCTCATTTACAGATCATGTCTAATGATTTGGAAGTTGTATAACTAGACAGCTTTATATATATATTGAGCTTCCGAGTTCTAAACTTCCAACAACTCCACAACTTAGCTCAAATGCCCAAGCAAATGGTTTTTTGTTCAAGGAGAGCTCTCTCATTGAATTTCATGATCTTCTTCTTCCTGCTCTTGCTCATGTTGAAGGGAACCACAGCCGCGAGAATCATGAAGACCATCCATGGAGATGTAAGAGGAGGACTAATTTCTAGTAAGCAGTCTTTGGGTGCAGTCACGCAAGGGCTAAGCAGGAGCAGCGTTCCACCGTCAGGTCCTAGCCACAGGGGCCATGCAGCCCCTCTGTTCAACACAAGACATGCCGAGCAAGTTAAAAAGGTTCTGCATTCATCTCCAAGCCATTAACATTTATAACTCCATGGCCACCTTTTTGTAGGTTGATTTATTGCAAGAATGTCAACTTGTATGTTAGTAATTTTTTTGTAACTTTTACAGAAAACAATTTTGTTTGCTTTCTTGTTTCATGCTATTATAACATGTCAAGCTTATGAACAAGGTATGCATTGTTGGATTAGCCTTGTAAGAAAATTACTAATTGCAAATTAAAGTTACAAATTGTGTTGCCAACGTTGGCCTTGTCAACTACATACTAGCAATACGCATCAAAAATAGTAATTCCCTATCCGCTGTCAAAATAGACGATTTATTTCGTTAGGGACTAATGGTGTTTTCTGAATGTATAAGAATACTTACTCCTTAATTTGACTGTTTTGTTTATATGATTAAGGCATGATTAACATACCATTCAAATGAATTATGCGCACAGTATATTTCAAATCTTAAAAATACGTGAGGAAATGTACCTAGTCGCTGACTCCCAATTGCTGGTCTTAAGATCTTGACTCGGTCCGCCGTTAGGCTGACCCAGCGACGTGAAAATAGGCAAAATGGATTGTTGGGCTTGGACCCATTGGAGCCTAGTAATATTCTATAAGGACAAGGAGCCTAATTTTTGGTCGCGTTCAATAAACATTGTTTTATCGGGGCATATTTTAATTAATAGTAATGATTATTGCCCGTATATTCTATGATATTGTATTTTTAATGGCGTTTATGACTTAACTAGTCATTTGACTGTAGGATGCACGGCATTATAATTTTTAGTTGTTTATTATTCTTATATTTGACTATTTTCAAGTTATTTTGATTTTAACGTAAATTTAAATTGACTTCATTATATAATACACTTTCATTAAAATTTTTTCCTATATATTTATTTATATGGTTTGATTTGTTTTATAGTAGATATTGATTTGTTATAGCCTTGTGTACTATATTTATTTTTAAGAATGTTAACATATCATTATTTATTAATTATTCTATATTCATCAATTTGCTAATTTCAAATATATACTTACTGAAAAAACTTAGAATAGATTTAGTCTTAAATTATTTAGTTTTTTACTTCTAATTGTCATGAAGAAAGGGTAAATTTGTAATTTAATTTATTTTATAAGTAGGAAATAAAAAAACAATATCACAAAATAGTTGAAGATATGAGACAAATCCTAATTAAATTAATATTTTTTAAAACATAAAACAAATAGTAATATTGTAAAATATTTAAGGGGCACTAACGACACCATATTAAAAGTCATTGGTTTTATATATATTAATATATGTATAGATAGATTAAGTAGTTCTAAAGTTAAAATTTGCCATCAGTCTTGAATCTTAGTCCTTCCGATGCCTAACGTTAGGCACACCCCAACTTATATTACAAGACCATAGTCCACACTACCACTATCTTGGGGCCAACTAAAAAATAAATAAGAAAGAATACACACTAACTAATCTGTGCTCACATTCAAAAGTTTCAATTGAGCTCCGAGTATCATTTTGAAACGATTTCGGCCAATTAATACAGTTTAATGGGCTTACATTGATCATTCTAATAGACGTGGCCCATTTACTATCCGCAAGTACCCTGGTGGGGGGGGGGCGATGGGCCGGATGCAGGAGGAGGGAGGGGGTGGATCTAAGGTGGCGGAGGGGTTATTTGGCCGAGGAGGGGGCCGCCACCGAGGGGGCAACGGCTTAGGGTGGTCCAGGGATACCGACGGGGATCGGCCGGATGGGCTGCGGCGAGGATCGCCCAGATGGACATGGGCAGGCGGCGAAGGGTAGGGAGGGGGAGGTTTTGGCAAGGTGCGCCGGGCCGTTGGATCGCGATCCAACGGCATAGATTTGCCGTGTATAGTACACTGCCAAAAAATAGTAACGCACCATAGCAATATATATATATATATATATCAACATTACTTGATAAAACATTCTGTTTTTTCACATGAGACCCAGCATATGTCGGCACGGTAAGTTTCATTTCTATAAGTTCAAAAACTATGTTAATTAATCAACCATAGCTGGATTTGTAGGTTTGGCTAGAGTATTCCTATCATATTCTTTTGATATCAGATGTCCAAAGAAAACACACCATGACTTCATAATCACGAGATATTTCTTATGTTTGTAAATAGATTAATTCTTGATTTTACCTAAGGCTAACATAATTATTTCTCCCTCGTACAAATTTAATCTAACCTAGGCATTTTTATAATCGGACGGCCAAATTTTTCCGAGCACACCCTCAGCCTACCCCTCCCCACTATATTGATATCATTTGTCACTTTTGCCCCCTCCAAATATTGTACTGTGTGAGCATTACACTCCGTTCAATTACCTACTGGTCACAACGTGTAAAAAGAATAACCTCGTCACCAAAAACTTCGAAACATATTTAAGCATGTCGATTAGTTGACTAGTCATAATCACATTATGAGCAGTAAGCAATATATAATCCTCACATGATCCCACCGTTTGACGATATTAATTGAACTGGGCCAATATCAGCCATTGCATGTTCCACCCCAAGATGTACGCCTAGGTATATAAATTAATTATATCAGACGGTGCAACTTATCCAACATTGGTGGTGGAATATTAATTAGCATCGCAAATATTAGTAATAATCAGACTGATTAATTTTGTACTCCAAAAGGTGTAATAAAATTATCCAAATATGGATTCACGTATTTGACGTGTGTAAATATTTTATACCTTTATATATATATATATATATATATATATATATATATATATATATACAGTTCCCATAATTAAATAATTAGATAAATTTGACAGTCCAGACCTTTCTTTGCAAGCCTTCGCATCCATGCAGCAAAAATATAATCATATAATCCTTTCATTTTCTTCACCGAGAACGTCAAACTTCTGCCTTCCCAAATATACGCGTATGGTACCATTGAGTTGGTTCATACACCAGACAAGATCCTGCATGTCTCACGGCAATCTAAACGCAAGAAGAAGGTTCAATTATCATACTATTGTCGCCTTCAACACTACCAATTAATTGATGGTTTCGTGCTGCATGCTTGTATGAAAAATTTAAAGGATAGCTGATCATCTCTACGTGCATGTTTGCCGAATTGTCTGACTGGCGTTTGATATTGATGCAAACATAAAAAACATGAATGAATGTCATCCTCTTTTATCTAAAAAGGTTTTTAAGGCTTTGATTGACGTGCAACCAGCGTCCAAACATGCTTGATGACGAGCACAGGTTTGACTTCTGATCATTCGTAATTCCGTGTTGTTTATAATTTGCATGTTTTTAATTTCTGTCTGAAAACATTTCCATGTGATGCAGATTGACTTTCATTTAGTTAGCAGGCATGAACATGTGATGAGCCGGTGAACACTCCAACTTGTATGTCCAATACTTAATTTCGGGGTCTTACTAATATGTTTATACTTAAAAATCGATGGTCAACTGATCGATCGATTTTCTTAGTTCTTCTATAGGATCACTGATTCATTAATAGGTGATCTTCAGGTCTTGTCTTATTTCAGCTATAAACCTGTTATATAACTAACAAAAATTTGAGGAATTTATTAGATGAAACTTTATTTAATTTTCCAGGTCATAATTAGTTAAGAAAAATATTTATAAGACTGTTAATGAGTACTATTATATATGTGATATATATAACTAGCTAGGGCAATTCTCACCTTGCCAAGAAAATGAAAATTAATACTGTAGTGCATACCGGAATATCATGTTGCACATTATGTACCCTAATTTTTATATATATATATTTTTGTTCCTAAAATTTCTCAAGTTAACTCCACTATATGATTTCTCGAGTTAAACTCTATGAATGACTCTTCTTGATAAATTGTATGATTGATTCCCCGAGTCACTTTGAGTCTCACTCAAGTCAAGTAAAAAATTTTTTTGAAATATATTATTTTCTTTTTATTTGAGTTAAATTAATAGTTTAAAGTAGCATAAATATCATTTATATCAATTTTAAATGTCAACAAAATAGTATTTCATAATTTGTTATATCTTTCATATTGTCGGACGAAAAAATTATTATAATTGACTCCAAGTCAACTTCCACTTCATAGCTTATCGAGTCGAGTCAGAGTCCTGAGTTTTTAAACCATGGTGTGTTCATATAATATCCTATAAACTAAATATTTAAAATGTGTTTCTATCAAAATTTCAAAAATACCTAATTGTAAAACATGATCTCGTTTCTTTCTAATTCTATGTTCAATATAACAATACATGCGCCTGATTTGATAACAAAATATAAGACGTACATAAATCTGACAGGTAAATTTAGGTCCTCATGATTAAGCAAAAGATCGATGCATGTAGAAATATGCATCTCTTAGAATATGATTGTATGCGTAACCTACATCCTTATCACTATTTATATTTTGCAACGTCGCTACTCCTTTGTACTATTTTGCTGAAAAATATAAAACTAACGGAAATGCATGCATATAAATGTTCTTGCTTTCTGCTTCTTGGCTTCTAGCACTGCAAGTCTATCAGTCTCATGATTATGCTTTATGAAATCCTTTTACCACAGTCATTTATTTTTTATGATTTTTTTTGTGAAAAAAATAATCATAATTAGCCAGACGCTTCATTGAAACATTATTATTTACCATAGACAAAAGGCTTCATCGGTTGCTAGCGGTGCTTGACATCATCAAGTCGAAAGCAGGTTGAGAGGTTGATTGGAAAGACAAAATTAATGCAGCCGATTTGCATCAGGAAGAGTGGGGCGAGTCATTCGATAAGACGGGGACGAAGGCCGGCCCATGTGCTGCCCCTTACAGAGGCAAGCTGACCGACTAACGCACCCCTTTCACCATCAATTTGGTTCACACGGCTTGGAATAGAGCAGACATGGGCAATCCCTGGTCAAAAATCCTCCGACACCATGAAACCATCTTTTGCCTAGTTTTTGCTGACGTACCTCCTGTGAAAAGGCTTTAAAAAAAACATAAAAAATTGAAGACCACATTGTTGATATAACAAATTTTCCTAATCAATTTTAAATATTTTGAGTTAATTATAACGCACTCTAACTAAGATTATACCGTCTAAATATCATTCATACAAATTTTTGCCAATATCTTCTAAAAATCCGAGTAAGATTAAGAAATGAAATATTTGAATAACTATTTAAGCATCTTCACATCCTTTTGCAAGGTCTAGAAATTATTGATGGAGATTGCATGTCGCTTGGTTTAAATATGGTTGAGCTATACAGTACTCGTTTCTAACCAAATTTTCCGATAACAGATAATGTCAGCAATCTTTAGATGGCCATGTCAACACATATCTATTTCTATCTGTCGGTGAAATATTTTCAATTTCACTAAGGTGCTGCTAGAGAATATATAGTCGCGTTCGTAATTAAACGGGGATCAAATTAATTAACGTCCATGGAAAAATACTTAAAATGATAAGTCCCACATATTATTCTTAATTAACAGCTGAAAAACCAACAAATTCTTGCTTAGATTACAGGTTTATCATGGCGGATGAGGGCCACACAGATTGGTAGGACAAAGATGTCTGAGAACAACATCAAGAGCTATAGTCTGAGTGCAAAATATGTGACACTGAATGAGCCCTCATAATAACCATGCAGATTAATTGGGTTCATAATTAAAAGAAGATACATCATAGTATATTCGTCCGTCAAAATATAAGAAGTCTTTTGAACAAAAGGGATACCTACCAATCTGCAAACATAAATATAATATATTTTTCAAAGCATATAATACATTTTCAAGAATATAATTGTTCGAGTTGATAAAAAGTAATAGAGTGCATAATGTATGCCTGTTTTTCATGTTAGATATTCCGTATGGTGGTGTGGTGATTTGTGGTAAAATTACACAAGTCAAAAAACATGTGAAGTAGCATAATATAGAATAAATAAAAAGACAATGCAGCCTAGCTCTTCTCTAGATCAATGTGAAGGAACTAGCCAGCCCGCTTAATCGCATTAACGATTGGATCATGCAATAACATAAGATTCATAACCTACCTTTTTCTTCAAGTTAACCTTGTCATTTGGTGACGTATTATAAACGTTATTTCGGATCAAGAGCATTATGGTGTGTTGGTATGGTATGTTTGCTTTAAATAATGCAACAACTAGCAAATCTATTGTTAGCTTTCTTAAGAAAAAGGATCAAGTTTGTAATTATTATAGTTGTAAAAATCGGCTGATTCTGAGTGGAATCAGCCAATTTTATTCAGTTAGGTACAAAAATGGGGTGGGGACGGGACGGATTGGGCGGGGTAGATGGAGAAGGAGGGCGGCGTCGAGGGTTTGGGGGAAAAGAAGCGTCGAGGGGAAAAAAGAGTCAGTAGTATTCTCGCAATTAAAAATTAATCTGACTCTAACTTGAGTAAATATTAATAACTAATTCTAAATAATTTTAAAAAAATTTTAAAAATATGAAAAAATATTATAAAATATAATATATATTGTAAGATAAAAATAATATATTCTATAATTAATAACCAATCGACTTTGATTGATTCAAGTAAACTAATTCTTATCTAATATTTTAAGAATCGGTCAGATTTAATGACTCCCTTTTAATCTCGTTCAACATGCAATTTTAATTTTTGTAACTATGGTAATTACTTAGTTAACAGGGCCTTACAAGTACACTACTAAATGGATACCTTTAATTTTTTAATCAGGGTTTGTGATTTTGCTCATTGGCACGAACTATTATGAAGTCAGATTGTATAATTAAAAACTGCGTTCACTGATATCAAGAGCTTGCCCACGGCAAGTTGGTATGGAGGAGTATTGAGTCCGGATCTGGGTAGGTAGATTTTGGGTTGGTTTAAATTTCATCCAAACCAAGAATGTCGGTTTAAATTTGACGTGAACCATTCGGCTATTTAGATTTTGGGTTGGTGAGTTACGGTGTCAACCAGAGTGTGTACAAGAATGATTGTCATCTTTCACGTACGTGGCCTGGATCCGGACACAGTAGTGTTCAACGGCCTCGTTACTGTAAGTGAAACCTTGCCAAATTGAAGCTTACAACAGACAGAAACTAAAGACTCTAACATCACCCTTAAAGAAGGTGGTTTCCTACGGACGCCCCACTAAAACAGTTGTGGACCTTGAGTGGACAAAATGAATTTCATCCTCATTACCATGCATGAGTGTCGGTTATCATATATATATATATATATATATATATATATATATATATTTATTGTAGCCCACAAATTCCTCCCAAAATGAAGCTCCCTTGACCTTTTTCTTACTGTATTATTATTATTATTAATTTAAAGCCACAGCAAGGTCGACCCAGTTGGTTTTTCCGTGGAAATTCAGAGCTTCAAGCCATCCATATTGACTTCCATGGCTGCTTTTGCATCAAAGGAAAGCACCTGGAAGCAGAGATACCAGACTAGTTGTTTTCATGGGGGACGTTTGGTTTCATTAGCATTAATGGAAGTATGGGTTGCTTGATCATGGTACATGCTAATTTCTTAATTGAATAGTTGGAAGAAGAAAGCTCCAGTGATTAAGTGGCTGCGCAATAATATATATAATAATTGATCAGCAGCCGCATCTAAATCAATTATCTTATATTCCATAGCAAGCAAGCATCAAGACCATCTTTCAATGAGAACAAATACAAATGAATTATCACTTACGCACTTCTTTGTTTTATGTACAGTGTATCAAAGAATAACAGGATACCAAAACTTCCCTTCCAACGCGAAGAAAGAAGACACCTACAACCTTGCACCAAAAACAAAAAAAACGACCTCCAACATTGAGTATCCATGAATGATCAATCTCTAATGGCCAACACCAGGGCTGGGAACAGACTTGAGAATCCTGTCTAGCCTAGGGTAGTGCATGGCGAGCAGCTTCTGGTCTACGACCAAGGAGTTGCCTCTCTTGCTAGGAGCAGAAGGGGGCACTCTGCCCCTGGGCAGGGCACTCAAAAGCATCTTTACCTCTGTACTCTTAACATCCATTCTGTTGAGCTCTTCTTTAGTATTCAAGAGCTTCCTGCCTTTGATGCATGGGGAGAAGCAGAAAAGGATGAGCATAAGAACGAGAAAGAAGCGTGAGGCCATCTGGTTATTGATTGTTTGCTCTGTTTTTTGGAGTGGGAAGAGGAGCTTGGGGGAGCAAGAAGATGTGCAGGAGAGATGAGGGGAGTTTGCACAAGGAAGGTTTGTATTAAATAGAAGAGGCTGGTTTGGTTTTGGTTCCCACATCTTTCCACAATGGGGAGCGGAGAGGATAAATAGGATAAGCGCGATGAAAACACGATGGGTTTGGACTATGGCCATGGTGTCTGACTTTTGCTTGGTTTGTTGAACTCATAAGCCGGCCCTCGCCTCTCTTACCTTTTTTCTATTGGGCAGCTGCTTTCATATGTCTATTTTCAATTATCGAGTATGATTTTCTAATTTGTACGTGATTCTTTTTCACGCATTAAGATAATTAATCTACAGAAATGTGTGCTATCAACTTGCAACAAGCAGGCATCCATTAGCATCACTGTCTTTATGTTTTTCTTTGCTGATCAAAACGTTTGAACTTCTAAGTTTGAAGACACAAAGTTCTGCATTTACCATGTCATTTTAGCCTTCTTACATCTCGTATGAAACAAGCTGGTCGAATCCGATTTTATGTTTGTTTATAATGATTAAACATAAAAAAGAGGGCCATGGGTATACATTTAACTTGTTTTCTTATTGATATTCCATATTAGCCACAATATATATAATACACTAACCTGTTAACTTGCAACTTTTGAATAGTGAACAAATTTTCCCGAATATATATACACGTAAAATAAAACAAGAATACCAGTAATATTTCAAAATTCTCTGTAATATCTTTCACAAAAAAAAGTTCTATGTAACTAGCATCAACTAATAATTATTTGATTAATTATATAGTATCCAGTATTTCCATGCAAAAGCCGGTCAATAATTCATTGGAGCTGTTTCAAAGACACGGCTAAAGTAAACTTAAAACCAACATTTATTTCATCCTAACGTGCTACTCCAAAATCTAATAAGCAGTAAGATCAGATGCCCAAATAAATCAGGAATATTCTTGTGTTATACCAACAAAATCAAGTCCATGAAAAAAATAAAATTTGCTAAACTACGATTACCGTGTTGTATCGAAGAGGCGTGTTGTATCGAAGAGGCGTGTTGCTTGACCTGTTACTCATTGTTTTGATTGTCTTATAAGATATGTTAGTTACACTAAACATACATGCACCTCCAGATCATAAAGAGAGTACATGATCAAATTTAATGAGATCTTATTTAGCTCAATACCTCATTGAAATATGACCAAGTTTATTTCTGCCCACCAACCTTTGTTGGTCCATTTGTAGTTCGCACCAGCCACTATACAAACTGACTCGACAACTTAACTCCCAACACCGATAAGTTAAAACAAATTTGATTCCTCAGTGAAAATAACATACTAAGTATATTGTTCTAGATCAATTGTATCTAGATAAATAATAAACAAGTAAATACTTCAGCCCTCCTTTATTATCTATAAAGGGAGGAAGGCTAAAAGCCCTCACCTTGATTTTCGGAAACATTGCACTCCTTGCGTAACTGCACCCCTTTCCCCAAACAAAACGGCCGTCATTCCTCTTCATCTTCTGGCGCTCTCTACCCTACCCGATAACTGCCTTCCTTCCCTCCCCTCCCCTCCCTCTCCCTCTTCTCTCTACTCCTGTCCTTTTTCTTCCCCCATTCCTATCAAGGCTTCTTGATCAATGTCTGTCCCTTCGCTCCATTCTAATTGCCCATCGTCCTTATTCATATGCATCTATTTAATATACGCACCATATATTTAACATGAGCTGTAGTGCGTAATTTGTTGTTAGGTAGGTAGTAGGAATTTGTCGCCTAGGCATGAAACCCCACTTTGAGTTTATTTATTGTTAGGTACAGAGTTCGCTTAGGCGTGAAACCCCGCTTTGAGTTTCTAACAGGTACGTATAACTCGCCTCTTGATTTGTTGCTATACTTCATCACTTGTTTTGTAGATTGCATGATGTGTTGAATTGTCATTTTATCGGATCCCACTTAACACAAACTATTTAAATGTTATATTTTTTGAAATTAAAAACCTTTAAGGATGAGATCTCTCGAGTTGTTTTTAAAAACTCGGGCCTATTTATATAATTTCCTTCCTAGTCTTATTAATAATTTTTTTATCGGATTTTCAATCCCATGTCTCTCTTAAATATTGATAACTACATCATCTCCATTTTCTTCAAGGTTTTGTCTCACCTTAGGATGAATTTAGATATCCAATATTTATGAATTTGATCAAAATCTGATCCTTTTATATTTAACCCGAAATAGTTTTAGATCAAATGAGTTTGAACTTTTCAGATATATATTATATCTGAAAATATTTGGAGTAAATAAGAATTTAGGGTGATCCGATCTGTATCCAATTTGAATTAATGATATTCTTAAAATTATATTTTAAAATATTTAAAGTAATATTTTTATTATTTTAATACATTTTTATATTTAAATTTATGTTATTTTAGTCAATCGGGTTAGATTCGTGTGTCATGCAGATTCAGATCATATAAGGATATGATAAATGGAATGGATATAGCAATCGGTTTCGGGGGTTGGAGTCGAGTTTGGATTTTTGAATTAAGGTTTATTTTGGGTTATAGCACATGCTATCCATGTCCAACCCATATTTGACCCTATCCTTAAGACTATATTGAATGTGGCTGTCTCAATGAAGCCTTCCAAGTGATCAAACAAAACCCTAATAGAAAATTAAGTTTATGGGATGTTCGGGTTGTAATCGGCTTTATTTCAGACCCAAATGTAACACCTCATTCGGTTCAGATATAGACCAAACCATCTGTTATAATTCAGAAAACCATTCGTTTAGCTACTTATTAAACTTACATTGTGGAAGTGAATCTCAATCTCAAGAGGCTTGAGATAAGAAACCTTGTAGGATTTATCATTCATGCATGCTAATCTTACTACTTATAAAACCCGTCTAATGGTTTAGTGTCGGTTCGATCTTTACTCAGATCAAGATAGTTGGGACCGACGCTTCTTTCGTACGTTTGTGTATAATATGTTGTATGTTTGTTGACCTAACCTCCTTTGGCATTTGGTAACTTAATTTGGACACTACATGTCAGGTCTTTTTATTTTTGTTTCAGTTAAGTTGAGTTTAATTAGATATTAGGATCGAGTCCTTCGTGAATTTAGTTTGCTTGTCGTGTGTTTGAAATCCCTTTCAAACAGTCCTAGTCTTTGCAGGGCTTGTGACACGGTTATCAAAGTCGCCCCATCCGCCTTAGTGTGTGAGGCCTGACATACCAGTGCTTTTGTGTGGCAAAATCAATGCTTTTGTGGCAAAATCAGGTTTTAGGGTTTAACTTTGGGCGTAAAGGTCAAGGTATTGACCCAACTCCCTTGCGCCCAAATTTAAATTTCCCTCTCATTTTCCTTTGGCGCAAAGGTGCTATGCTAATGTCATTGCACCCAACCTTTTGTGTAACTCAGCTTAATAGGCACGCATGATATGGGCCTAAGCCTTGATGTGGTTCAGCTTGGTTGAGGCCAACCCAAAGGCGCTGGCCTGATTTTCAACTTATAAATAAAAGCCATTTCCCAAGTTTTTCACCCCTTTAGCCTTCTTCCCTCCAACCTCCTCTTATCACCTTCCTTTCTCCACTCTTTCCCTCCAACCTCTTCTCTCCTTTTCTCCGATTCTTCCCTAGTTTCATCCGGTTTTCCCTAGCCTCTCTAAGCCTAGCCAAGCTTTTAGGTTGTCGGTTTTTAAGTGTAGGAGCCCCAAGAGGCCTCCCCTTAGGCCCTTAGGAAAAATTACAGGAAAGATGGAGAGACGATTGTCCTCTCCACCTCCACCTAAATTTCCGTTCCACCTCTGTTTTTTATTGGCTTGCGGCTGTCAACCCAATCGTGGGCGGTAACATCTTGGCAACAGACCTCATTACCCTAAAGCCTATTTGACTCCTCAAAACCATCTTCTCTAAAGCAATCTCTTGTACACCATCACCGCCTTGCCTCTGCAGACCGATTTGCTCATTGATTGCCCAAGACAACAACGTTGTCCATTGCCACCGACGTTGTTGGCATTGTAGATGAATGCACACAATTGAGTGGGTGAAAACCTCTTCGGTTGCAACTACGGCGAGTAACGGCAGGGCAGGTCAATGATTTGTACACAGTGCACCACAACCTTCTAAAGGAAGCGACGGCCATGAACACGAATCTTCAAGAGCCTGTTCAAGGGGCTGGCTAAGAGGGTGGCCCAACACCGATTCCATCACCACCACCACTATCATCCAATGCAAGTCCAACAACCCCAAGCAGCGCACGGGCAGGCCAAGGGCTATACTTGGATGCTCTTCCTCGTCGCCGATAGGTTTGTCAAGAGGGTGGTGGTTTGCACCTTATTCAACCTTCTCTGCCAGCAGCCATCGGCATACATGTGCCTCAAAAACAGGACATTGTGGCTATCCTAAAAGCTCTGGATCATCCGTCTTGTAGAGGTCTTCCAATTGCACTGAGTTCATCACACAACTTCTTATATTGACTCATATAGCTATCAAGAGAATCACAGCTATCTCTTCTCAAGGTCTCTAACTGGATATAAGAAGCAAGTTCCCTATCCATTGTCCACGAGATAACTTTCCTTTTAAGGCACGCCAAACATCAGCAACAGAATCTAGTTGAATAACAAGTGATAAAATTTCTTCACTGAGAGTGCTGATAATCCATCCCTTGATCAATCTATCAGTTTGTTTCCAAGATAAAAGTTTAGGATTTGGCACTACCTAATCAGACGCTTCAGACAAATTAACAACAGTATGAAGAGATTCAATTATGCCATCTGTAAATCCTAGACATCCTTGTGATTCAATTCGATTGATAATCTGAGAATCCCACATCAAAAAATTTGTTATTTTCAGACGAACAGTGACAAATAAAGGAGCATTGACATGAACCAGAGATGGCACAATCGGAAAAGAACGATTAGGATGAAGAAACTGCCCTGGAATTTGTGAAGATCCCTCATATGGCCATGGAAAATGGGGAACTATCACTGGAAAATACGATTGAGCTTGATCAACCGGATGGATTGTCGATCGAGGCGGATTCGAGGGATACACCATTGTTGACGGCCTCGAAGCATCGTTGTTGCTTGAAGTCGCCATGAAGTAAATCCACTGATCTCGTTGAAACAGAGATGAAGGTGATAAAATCTGACGAAATCAGCTGCGGTGGCGACCGGAGAGAAACTCCGGCAGGCCAACAATGGTGGCTATCAAACAACTGCGTGATGAACACGCAGCCAATAAGTGCACCTCAGAGCTCTGGTACTATGTAGAAACTTAGGAAACAATTAAGATTTTCCATTGCTTTTGAATCATCTAATTACATCCGTATTTATATTACAAGACCACTATATCAGCTTGCAAACAAAGCTACTTTGAGCTGCACGACAACAGACCAGTTAGTTGAAGATCAACTAAGCGGAAACATTTGAAATTACTATATTAAACATTACTATCACTCAATATCTTTGTGGTGACACCGACGAGAAGACAGAGAATTGGATTTTTGAGTGAAGACGGTGGTGGATCGATTACTCTCCGTTGTATTGCTGCTAGAAAGCAGGCAAGGGGAACCATGGTTCGACATGCTCGTTTACACTGCCCTCCAGGGAGCCATGGGCATGGTTGCACGAATCGGCCGATTCCGTGCGGAATCGGCCGATTTAAATCGGATCGGCGTCGCGCCGATCCGATTTCGGGGCCGACTCGGTCGGCCCCGAATCGGGTCGTGAATCGGCCCGTTTCGGCCGATTCCGACCGATTTAACTCGGAATCGGAATCGGCCGATTTAAATCGGAATCGGTTTTTTATGAAATTACCAAAATACCCTAGGTATAATTTTTATTAAATTATTTAAGCATGGGTAAAATGGTAATTTGGATTTAAAAACCTAAATCAAACCCTCCCCCGATTCCGCCGCCCGACTCCGACCTTCGCTCCGCCGCGCTTGCGCCGTCCTCCCTCGGCCGTCCTCCGTCCGACCAGGCCACCGCCGCCCGACTCCGACCTCAGCTCCGCCCTCCGCCACGATTCCGCCGCAGCGTTGCGACCGCCGCCCGAACTCGGGTTCCGCCGGCCGACGCGAGCGCCGCGATTCCGCCGTGAATTTGCCGTCCGACCGCCGCCTGTTCGTCCGACCGGGCTGCCGACATCCTCCGACATCGCCGCCGCGAGACTCGCCGCCGACCGGGCCGGCGGCGGCGGCGAGGGTAAAGAGTGGCATTCTCGTAATTAAAAGTTGACTCGAGTCTAACTCGAGTCAAAAATAATAATTAATTCTAAATAATTAAAAAAATCTTAAAAAATATTTAAAAATATCATAAATTATAATACACAGAATAATATCAAAATAACATCAATATCCAATTTTAATATATTTATATTATAAATTGTCAAATTATTATATATGACCGATTAAATTAATTTGGACCGATTCAACAAAACCGATTCCTGGCCAATTCAGACCGATTCCGATTCCGATTCCGATTCACGGAAAAACCGATTCCGATTCCGATTCCGATTCATGCAACCATGGCCATGGGTAGGGGACGGCTCACCGATCTCTATGGAAAAAGGTTGTCATCGGCTAAAGGAGAGACCGTGGCTAAAGGTGATGGCGGCAACTTGCAGTAGCAGCAAAGAAGGACGACTATAGAAGCAAGGAGGGACAACGGTGGCAAGGAACCATCGATCGAAAGGTTGGGTTCAAAAATCAGAAGCTATTCTCCTCTTTCTTGATAATGTGGCCAAGTTGTCCACGCCAAAAAATTTAGAGGTGACAAGGGTGACTTCGGCAAGTCATCCAAAGTTAACATAGTTTATGTAGTTATATTGTTTCTATCATCTTGTACAGTAGGGATTGTGTGGTTTGAAAATCCCAACACTTCTTAGAACTTTTATGTTATATAGATTTCTATCATAGACGGACGCGATATCGCTGATCCTCTAATGGGATAACCTGATAACTGTGCCAAATGTAGATTAAAAGCAGTGACGACGATTTGACGATAAGGTTAATTCTAATGCTTGAAGCTCTGAAGATTGGCGGTTTTTGTCACTGACATACAATCATAGTCGGCCACCTTTACATACAACTGGAGATAAGATTAATTCTAATGCTAGAAGCTCTGAAGATTGACGGTTTTTGTCACTGACATACAATCATAGTCGGCAACCTTTACATACAACTGGAGAAGCTCTAAGTTTGAGAACGTCAACCGCATGTATATTTCATGGAAGCTATGAATGAACTGGTGATATACAGAGAAGGGATAAAGATCAAACATAAAAACAAATAAGGATATCATATCTGATTTACGCAAAATACGTCTTGCTAATCTAAGGTTCAACATGCCAATTCAAACGAAGAAAAAATTAAGCAGGAAATTGACGAGCAAAAAACTCCCGGTTGTGATAGTTTCATAAGGATGCCTTTTTAGATTAGGCAGCAATGACTAACACAGAGCTTCAACATTGTTTCACTTGATTGACTGCATAAACTTATCTTTCAAAGTTTCAGCCGAGAAGTAAGCCGTCTTGCACTCGTAAAAAAAATCAAGTATCCAAGTCAGGCAGGACTAGTTATTCTCAAGTCTATCCACTTACCTACAATTTCATTTGAATTACGCCTCCTCAATCATATATTTCCTGTGCATGGTTAAAGGTAAAACACAAAGTGGCTCCTTTTCTCGACCAGAGCTTTTTTGCCAAGTGGTTAATCATTAAAACTTGTGTATGATTTGAGACGCCCTTGTTCAGATCTTTGTATGATCCAAGTGTTTGTTCTTTGCCCAACTGAAAAATTTATACAAAATCATTAATCATCTTAAACTTATCCTGACGTAGCCAGTTAAGAAATCCAATCTCTCTTTCAATTTATAATTCATGCCAACTACCTAGCATGGCTGAATAAGATGCGTATTATGGATGAACTTCGCCTTCTCAGACATAAATTCAATAAGAATTGTCAAACACAAAAGGGAGTAGTTATCAACCCCCGTCAAAGGAGTATATCTTTGACAAAATGTTCCTTCTCTGTATCATCAAAACAATGTGTTTTGAATGACACAGTTGCACTTTTCTAATAAATTGAACTTCTCTAAATCACTGTTCATAAAAAGTTTCGCTCGCATTACCAGACGAGCAATCTATTGCCGCCCACTAAATACAACTCACGGCCATTCACTGTTCGCTCTGTCTAGCAGCGTAATGTAATGAAATGAATTGTTGTCATCCATTAATGACGCAAAGACGGTGTTGAATAACAAAAACTTTAAATTTTAAATTTTAACCAAATTATATAGATAATAAAACCATCATCAACAAAACCTTTTTCATATTAAATTATCAAGAAAATAAATTTAATAATATAAGCGTACCTGGATCGATAATAGTAAAACAATTCTTTGATTTTTTCTGATTTGATCTTTTAGATTCAGCATTCGTTTTTCAAAACCAGAGTTTCTGAATAATAGGATACTAGAAAAAAAACTTAGGTGCGAATCCGGGATCATAACCGTATTTATCCTTACCTTATTTTTCATAATTCTAATTTAACCCATAAAATTAAGAAAACGGTATCTACACATATTTATCTATACTCATCTTAAATACATGATATTTCTATATATATTTTATTAAATATTAATGACTTATTGACCTTAATTTTAACCGATCAATTTAATTTAGACCATACCTTAATAATAATAATATATAATACAATTATATACATATATATACGTCCAACATTTAACTGACGGGTCATTCCAACAAAGGCTAGAACTGAACTCTGTATTCCGATTGTCAACGTCTTGGAGGTTGAATAAGAGTCGTTATGCGAAATAAAGTATATCAAAATCAAAATTGAGATCAGAATGTGAAAGAGAGAACATAACTGACAAATTAGACTGCATCCATCTCTTATATCATCAATAAGAGGCAACGTGGGTACGAGATACTAAAATTGGACGTCCGTTTGAGCATTTTTCTTTCCACAATTATTGCCTTCTATAACATGAAGCAGGAAAATGACTGATAAACGTGACACGCTCTCTTCCATCATCCATCCCAACATTTTAACAACCACAAAAGAAATCAAGATGCTAAACAAGACGGGGAAATCAAGCATTCCAAGCGTTTTCATCTTCCATAACATCATATCATGTGATACCCAGATTTCTCCCACAACAAAAACTTACATAATCTCTACCATCAACAATCCCAAAGTTTAATATCCATCACTTCACCAATCAAATTATAAACTAGAAAGGATCTCTTTGTTATCAAAATCAACTATTTCCAAAACTTTCATCTTCCATAACCAAAATTATCAACCAAGCATTTCCAACATTGTCATTTTTATGCCACCATATCAAGCATGTTGAAAGAAGAACAAACGTCCCAAACCGGATCAAGCACCCATCTACTTCTTGCCGGAGCCATCGACCATCTTCTCGGCGGCCGACGCAGACGACGAACCAGAGGCGGCCTCTCCTCGCCTCGCGGCTGCTTCCTCCTCGGCCTCGACGAGGTCCTCCGTTCGGCGGAGCTTCCTCCACTTGTAGGTGGCGTACACGCCCAGCCAGCCATAGACGACGATATAGGACGCCCACACATAGGGGTACGTCCTTCGTCGTCCGCCACTGCTCCTTGATCGTCGCAGCCCATTCTACCGGCGCCGGCCGGGAGTCCTCCCCGCTTTCCCCCTACCCCGCCGGCATGGTTTTTCCCTTCCAAGAGTGACAAAGATGTTGTCTTTCTGCAGTTCCTAAGCGGCGGAGGCCGGCGCCGCCGGCGATCGAAACGGTGGCGATTTTGGGAGGCCTGCGGTTGCACTTGGAGGATTGAGGGTGTGAAAGGTTTTCCGTTGGATTTGGATGTTTGTTTTCATGTCCCGACCTAATAATAACTAGGAGTATGAAAATGGATTTGGATTTCTCTGCCTGAAATTTTATTTTATTTGCAAAAAAACCTGGTATTTTAAAAATTCTGTCCATGTCATTTTTCCCCCAAGGCGTTCTTGGATAGATTATTAACGATATATATATAATAGGTTAATATTGTTAATATAAACCAAATTTTAAAATGAGTAATTTAAGAATTATGATCGGTTTTTATATATTTTTTGTATTTTATACAATATAATTTTTTATTATGTTATTTTAAATTTTTATTGTGTGTCATTATTAACATTATTTTATTTAAATTATCCTAAAATATGTAAACACAATATGAACACTAATAAGCTGGTGATATATGTTTTATTCTAAAAGAAGGATAATTGTATGTGATTTTTTACATGAATTCATATGACTCGGTCTTTTTATTTCAATATACTTTATTTAAAATAATTTTATTTTTTCTTACATATAACACATTCATATTAAAAAATCAAGTATATAAGAATTTTTCATCTATTACATAAAATATAATATATAGATAAGTAAAATAAAACCATGAAAATTATTATTTTATTTTTATATTTTACCAAAAAATGTTGTTTTAAAGTAATCATTTACTCGTGCTATATGTAGCACATTCAAGTATCTCTTTTAGTTTCCTATAAATTTGAACGGTAAATTTACTAATAAAATTAGTTTTTTAAATATAAATTATATTTGTATAATTATAAATTTTATATATATATAAATCTGATTTAGAGACTTGGGCCTAAAATATAAAAACATATAAAACTCACACCAAATTTATTACTTAAATTTATTAACAAATATAATTTAATAAATTAACGATAAAATATTATTAATATTGTCAATCTAATCTTGCAGGGTGAAATAGTCACAATCTTACTTAACCCCCTTAGTCATATTGAAGAAAGACATTTCCCCGATGCCCTGGAAATGGTGTCATTTCCACTTCGTCTTCGAGACCTAAAATCCCGCTCCTTACCGCACTTAAACCCTCCTCCCCCACGCCGCCGCCGTCGTCTCCGTCCGGTGAGTTTCCCACTTGCGCTGTTGTTGCCGCCGACCTACTTCCATCTCCTGCCGCTTCTCCCGCGTTTCGCGGGAACGAAACTGCAGCGAGTTCCGTCTTGCTGGCTTGTAGAATTAGCTAAATTGATCGCCTGATCCTTTTAAGATTAAAAGTCGTTGATTGTTACACTGTGTTAGAGGGATTGAAATGCTACGGTGAGTTTGAAATAGGGAGTTGCTGCTATTCATGGTGAATGATGAGTGGTTCAGGGTTTGGTTTCTTATTTTGTCTTTCTATATTAAATCTGAAATTATTGTTTTAGAATCTTGTTGGATGGTGGAATAGGTTTGTGGTTGCAATTTTCTTGTTGCGTTGAATGGGAGAAACTTTGTGGTGAATTTGAAATCTTATCTCGCAATGCGATGAAATACGGGCATTCTAATTGCCATGGACAATTGGCGTAAAGGCCAAGTTTATTTTATGGAAATTGAGAGTTGCGCTTATTGGGAAGAATGATGATAAAGTTTGCAATTAGGGTTTGGCGTCTGGCATTTAGGTTTAATTTGGTGTTTCATCTTGCTTGATTAATCTGAATTAAGTGTTTATCATATCTAGATTGAATCTTGATGAGAGTAAGTATCGATCTTGTGGTTGTAATTTTCTTGTTGCATTGAATCGAAGAGGGCTGAAATTTGATGACGTGATACCTTGAGATGCCTTCCAATTTCCATGAACGGTTAGCAGAGGTGTTGTGCGTTTGTGGTAATCATGTAGATTCGTGATAGAGTTGGCAATTAGGGTCTTGAGTCTAAAGTTTGGTTTGGTTGTCTATGTTGACATATTTGTATGGTAACTATGGATTTGCAGTTAAATATTGGGTCTACAGTGGCTTCAGATGAGCCAATGTTAGCAAATCTTCCAGCTGTCATGAATGACCAATCTGAAATTGTGTCCCAACATAATGTCAGTGGCCAGTAAGTTACGTTTGTAGCTTTCGTATTGTTTATTTGAAAATGAAACTTATTTGTCGAATTTAAATTAGGGAGCTGCAGGCTGCCCTGATAGTGTACAACATACAGGCTCAAGCCTTCTGAAATTTCTTTATTATGCTGTGAATTGTTTAACCATTTGTTTATGTGAATTTCTCTTCTCGTTATTGTATCACAGGGAGGAGCAAACTGAGATATCTGAGGAGGAAGTAATAAGTGTTCTTGAAGTAATTGCTTCAACTGGAAAATATTGGTATGCCTTTGCTTATTTTAGAAACATATGTGAAGCCACAGTGGTATATAGGAATTGGGATGTATAGAATTTTAATCGTCTATATTAATGAAAGGAAGGATGGAAAACTATTATGTTTATAACCATCCCTCTTTGGTGGTAATGTTTACTTAAAATTCTCTGATTCTTGAATTTGATTACTATTTATGCCACACAGGCATGACTGGGACCTATTGAAATGCATGATTTCTTTTAGATTGAAGCAGGTATGGGGAGGTATGCTGTCATATTGCTCTAAAGTTTGCATGCCTTTGTATCATGCATTCATATGTGTCAATTATTTTGATATTTCTTTTTTTGGATGCTGAAGGTGCTATCAGAGTATTCTGAGTCTCATTTGCCCCCTGATGTTGGTCCACAACCAAGTTCTTTATCAGGAGAAACCTATCTGGAGCTTGTGAATAGACTAGACGGTGGTATAATATTCTTCGAAAAAGCTTTTGGATTCATTCTATTATGAATGTTTTCTGATGCACATCAAATTGATACATTCATTATCAAGTTAATACTTGTACTTGGGGGTATGGATATTTAGGTCAGTTGAATTATCTCATTTTTTGATGCCTTATGGACTGTAACGAGTATATTATGGCATGCAAAATGATATTCTAGTTGCTCAATCTAGTTTGATTTATCTTGCTTGGATTTTAATGTACTTGCTTTCCACTTCATAAATCATGTTATTGAATAATATATCATTATAAAGTGGTTATTTCATTTTATTTCTGGGTCCGGTGCTTATGTTGGCTGTTTTTGTGAGTATTTTAAATAGCTTTGGAATGCTAGATTTTCTCAATTGCTTATTCTAGAACTTAGCAAAATTTCCATATTTTTGTGTTCTTCAGCCCTGCATAGTTTTGACGATGGCCCACCTTTTACATTGCAGCGGCTCTGCGAGGTAATCATTGCAATCATGCACTACCGGGATTCAGTTTTTATTTTATATGTAATTAGAAGCATCAAAAATGTTGCTGCAGACCACAGAATCCTATTATATTTCGACATATTATTTGAAGATAACTCCTACATCTGAAGAATATGGATATCAGGAAGAATATGTTTAGCCAACTTGCCTATTTACTCATTCCAGTGGGTACACTTGGCAGTGGCAGATACAGCCCTTCTAAGCGATGGCTGTTATGTGTTGGAGGTGTTTTCCATAGTTAAATCATTTAACTGACATGCGGACTTATTTTGATAATCAGATTTTGTTAGGTGCAAGGAATATATATCCAGTGCTCTCAAAGCTTTCATTGGCATTAGAAAAGGTACTCTATTGTTGTAGCATTTTTTAGGATGTTTATGTGTTAAATTGTTAGAGAATTTTATTGTGTACTTGATAATTTATGATTTTAGTTATTGCTTCAACCATTATTGATCACGAAGGAGCTGCATTATCTACCTTTAATCCTCTCTTTTTCAGAATTTATTGGTGACTAGCACTTTGCCCATATGTATGGAACCTTATCCAACTGCCTCAGGGAAATTAGTTGACTCTGGAATAAAGCCAGAACAAGTTCAACCGACACTAAATGGGCAAGCCAATGGAGGGGAGATTGATGAGGAAATGTTAGACGCAGAGGAAGAAAACAAGGTCTCTGAGACAGACACAAGAAATGGTATGGCCGCAGCTGATGCTCAGGAAGCGGTTGCTGAATTGCCCTCACCTGCGGATCAGCAGACTGATCAATCTTCATAGCGGAAAAAACCAATTTTACTGGACGCTTTATTGTTATAAACCGTGGGAGGTATGGTTACCTCCTTCGACTGAGTGGTTGAGTCCATTAAGGCGAGTGACCATATTTAACCGCCTCCTCTGTTTAGCGCATTGCAATTAGAGTGTCGTATTATATCGGGCAATTGGATTGCGAGTTCTTCATTTGGCGGTTATTTCGGTTGTACCAATGCCAAATAACAGATTGTTAATTTGGCAAATTCGATCTCTGACAAACATCATTAAATATTAATGACAGTATGGTGATTTTTGCTACTTATAATAATTAACGTATTGATATGAAGGATAACGACCAGGCTCCACGCTCACAAAAAATAAATATTGCCTGCTGCGATTATGCTTGTTGACCATTGCTTTCTTTATAAGTAAATGCTGGTATTTCTTATCCCATGATTGGGGCCACAGGACGTCCTCTTTGATGAATTATGAACTGAAATTTGAATAACTGCATGTAGTAAGTTCTATTGACGTTCTTTGTTTTCTTTTCTTTGTACTAAATTGAACCTGTAGGAGGTGGTGGTGTTTCTTTTTATTTTTAAGAAAAAAACTGTTTATTCAAATAAATATATGCTTGTTTATGCTAGCGACGTGTATGAAACATTAAGAAGTTAATTAGTTAGGACTTGACTCATGGTCCCGGAGGTGAGTATCTATAAACAAATTTTCTTTTTTTTGAAAAAAAGAACACTAGTTTTTAATTAGGTTTCTAGCGGAGAATAGTTCGTGTCAATTAGTGGCATCACAAACCAAACTATCAAAAACTAGAAGTTGGTTTGTACTTTGATGTTTTTGTGAACTCAGAATTGTAACATACCTCTAGCTACATCTTCCTAAACAAGGCCAACTTTTTTCTTTTCTTGAGAAAGAGAAATTAAGTTCGTCCATTGCAAAGCGCAAACAGCTTATAAAATTAAGTGGACCCATTAAATAAGACCAACTTAACTCCAAATCTCTCCTAAGAAAGACTGGCTCACTGCCGGTGGGCAGCTGTGAAGACAAAATGCTGGAAGGAGCATACATATATAGATGATCTATGGGATTAAATACTACTTCACCAAAGAAATATTATGAAGAGTTTAGCCTGAACATAACGTCAAGATCTCCTCAAACTAGTTCAGATGGCCCTAGAGCATTCATTTGAAGTAAAATGATGCATGGGATTTTAATCAAGGTAGGTTGACGCCGGCGTCGATGGAGGAGACAACCTATTCCAGCCTATTGTTGGTCGTCGAGGACTGGGATTAGGTGTCGGTGGTGAAGGCGGCTGGCCTTTTCCTTCCACGCCACCGCCAGCAATCCCACCGTAATTTACAACTGGTGCTTGATCTGTGTGGAGGAGAATGATCTTGGGCAAGTCCATCTTATGAGGTATGACTCGGGTGTTGCTTAATGGAGCAGCTATTAAGAGAAGAGCTAGCAGAACCAGTAGAAGCACCGACCAACGTCGAAAACTCTCCATTTTGAGACGTTGTTGACACTGCAAACTATGTGGTAATGGCCTATACTTAGATAGTGAAACAAACCGTGTCAAGCTCTGCTATATATATCAGCGCATTGATAAGATCAGAGTACTTCTAGCCATAGCAAGATTATTAGTTTGAATGTCTCTCTTGATGACTTTGACTTGTTGCCTATGAAATTGGTGTTTAAACTATGAAGTCAACAACAATATTTTGCGTGCAAACCCGCTCTCCCAATCAATATTCAACAGTAGCCGTAGGTTAGCTAGCTAATGAATAGTGTCAGTTTTAGTTTTAGTTTATTTTTTCTCGACATCACACGGTTTTAGAAACGAGGACTGCTAATGCTAAGCCCCGCTCGCGGTAGCGACTGCAAGCTGAATGCATGATCAATTGAAAGGTTCTGCTGATATATGGTGATTGCTGGTTAATTTGTGAAGAAACTGGTGTGAACATTAATTCTAGCTTCCACATGACATGCTTATGACCAAGAAGCGTTATTGTAGAGTGCCTATATATATTACGAGCATTGGGTCTTCATATTTTAAGCTGTTACATGGTCTTTCTCAATTAATTTTTTGTAGCAGATCTAAGTCTCCACACATGAGAATGTGTCAAAAGAGAACGTATGCATCAAAGGGTAGAAAAAGTTTTTGTCGTCTGCTTGTAAGGTCTTTTTGTTTTGCTTTTTTCAAAGCAAGTCGTCGCCTCTTTCACATAAAAATTGAAAACCGCCTCCCCCTTTGTCGTTTCTTAAATATAAAATGTGTACTGATTTAAAATTCTCCATCCCCAAGTACTGTGATCAGTCAATGTTCAAAGTCAACCCAACGCGATCATCGTGTAAGAACTTAATTAAGCTAAGAATCTTTTCGCAAATTTTATATTACTCAACCAACTTTACACTAAAACAATAGTTAAAAAATTCATTCTATTTTAATATTTTTCTAGTTGATTCTAATTTATATAATTTTCAAGGGGAGTTTTATGAAGAAAAATAATCTGCTACAGAGTTTTACAGCCAACTAATAAGTAGTGAGATTAACATGCATTAAAGTACTCACTTAGTGTTCAAATAAAAAGAAATTGTCATGGATATATTCAATGAATAGGTGATTTAGAGAAAGCTGGTTGAGCCATACAACAATATTAGTTGAAGGTCTTAGAGTAGAATTTCACTCTGAATTATTTCGAATAGAGAAAACTTTACATTTATTTATATATTTGTAAGGTCGAGTTAGTCAACTCATAAAAAAATTTGTAAAATTGTTGGCTTTCCAACAATTTACCTAATTAAGGTGCATCCTTGTGTGCCGGAGACAACGACAAAGCCTGAGCTCAGCAACCTAATCGATACGTTCAACACATTTTGGTGCACGGCAAATTGACAGGTCAGTATTACTTAAACACGAGCTTCTATATGTGGCTTGATCTATTCGGTAGTAAGATAGGTTAGGAAATGGGTGTCAATCAAGCAAATACATATCTGATCTTACTGTAGGATGATGCGTGATCTTTATTGATTGAGAAGTACCGAATTCCATTGAGTTGGAAATGGTCTTGTCTGTTTGTCATGGAATGGTAAAAAATATTCTATCAACTTCATTGACAACTTCCGACAGTATTCTACTTGTATTTGCTTAAAGAAAAATCTCAATCAGTGAATATCTTTAAGGCAATCATTAATGAAGTGGAAAGACAGTTAGACAAGAAAATTAAAATCGTGAGATTGATTAAAGTGGTGAGTATTATGAAAAATTTCTTAAAAACAGTTAAAATATAGGCCCATTTGCAAAATTACGTCAAAGTTGAGACATTTGTACTCGGTACATAATGTCTGGTAGACCTCACCAAAATAGTGTAATTAAGAAGCGGACTCATACTTTTATAAAAATAGTTAGGAGCATGTTAGGTTATAATATTGTAATTTTATTACTATAAATGAATGTATTAAATACTGCAACATATCTGCTGGAAGAGGGTCCCTAGTAAGGCAGTCGAAACAATGCCTTGTGAATTGTGGACATGACTCTAGTTCAAGGCATGTTTATGTTTGGGGTAACAAGGTAAAAGAAAATAAAAACAAACAAACAATTAGAGACAAATAAAATAGAGCACACACAAATTTAACATAGAAATCCTCTAACATAAAAGGGGAAATCACGAGACAATCACCTACCAAACCCTTCTACTATAGTATAATCAATTTATAATTAATATTTTTCTGATAAACAAACTTCTCTCAAATTCACACAAGTGATAAACCACTTTGAATTAAATTCAAGTGAAACCAAGTCATACACACAAATCAATTATCCAATCACCTATAATGATGGATCAAAAATAATGGTAAAGAAAACTGAAAGGAGCTAGCTGGTGTTGATATTCATAAATGAACTAATTTTGATTGGTGATCTGATGTGAAACTTGACGATACAATCGATCATAATTATAAGATCCTCCAAAGTTAGTTTCACATGTAATATTTATTGAGATGAGATCTTATTTATTGGTGGGTATAGTTTATAGATCTTTAACTTGGGTTAAAAGATAACTTAAGCGCATCAATTTACACTAATTGAACAAAATAATTATAAATATTATCAAAGCCAATTGGAGACTATATCTGATGGTGAGTTAAATTAGACAAGGGCTAGACTACTAGTCACAAGCTGAGGGTAGAAATTTTGAAGATGAAAATTTTAAAGAGAGGTGGATTATAACATTCCCAAAATTAATCTCACATCCAGCTTATTGTAGTAAAATTTAGTTCATTAGTGAAATGTCTGTAGATCTTCAACTTGGGTTAACTATTTTAAAAGGCTATTAGTTTGCAGACTGAGCCATTATACCAATCTACAAAATAGTGTCTTTGTGTCACAATAAAAGGTTTTTTTCTTCTCCCATGCCCCAAAACCCTAGGCCTGTAAAACCCAGGCATTTGTTCAATGGTTTTAAGATGGCTAGGTCTTAACCCAGATTGTCTCTTGTGGGTCTGACCCTTATTGCAAAAGTATGAATGTGGTATCATGTATGATTGCCTGGTGTAGCCTCTTTATGATTGCCTGGTGTAGCCTCTTTAAGTGTTTGGTACACTCATTTGGATGCTACACGCACATCCTTTTTATTTTTTGTTTGGTCATGTTGTATCTAATTAGATGTTAGGACCGAGTTCTCTGTGAGTCTAAACTATTTTGTATAGTGTTTAGAACTATTTCGGATGATCTTAGCTCCTATGGTACCCGCAATGCGATCCCCAAGGTCGCCTAGATTGCCTTAGGGTGCAAACCCTAAGTGCGTGCAATCTGCATCAGCGCAAAGGCGTTGGGAGGGCACATATGCACTCAATTTGTTAGGTTTTTCTAGTTTAAGTATGGGTATAAAGGCGTTGTGTCAGCCCCTTGCACCCAAACTTGAATTTTTCCCTCCTATTTTGCCCTCGATGCAAAGCACTAAGCGAATGCCCTTATGCCTAATTGCATATCCCTGATGTATGCGGTCCGGTTCCCCCAACTAGCCCACGTGCCTGGCTGAACTTCTGGCCATGGTCTGGCTAGACAAAGGCTAGTGCAAAGGCGCTAGGCTGGCACCCCCTGACACTAGAGGTTGTTTTTGCCTATAAATAGGAGTTATTTCCCACTCTTTTCACCTTTGGTTTCCCTTACTCCGACCTTCCCACTTCCTCCTCAGCCCTTTCCAGCTCTTCCTAGCCCTCCCCAAATCAAGCCAAGCCCCTAAAGTTGTAGGTCTTAGAGTAAGAAACCCCAAGAGACCTCTTCTTGAACCCATAAGAGGTAAACGTCTCGCTTTTATCCTCTTCCTGCGTGATTAGGTATTTTGTTCATGCATGTTTGTCTGTGGTAGCAATTTTTTTACATTTTTACCATCTAGATCTAGTTGTTGAGAGTAGTTTAAAATTAGAATCATGTCATTTCCATGTATATACTAATAGTTATGATTTTTTCAAGATAGATATGTAGGAATATCTGTTTTGGTAGATCCTTTGTATCACATGTTGTAGGACTCTATTTCACATAATTTTTATTTTTTTATGTTCATAAGCGATAGATTTATAAGTTTTACGAATTATGTTTTGTCTAACCTGCATGTCCATGTATGGGTGCCAAATTTTGCAAGAGGTGGTAGCTTTATTATTTCTAGTAGCCTACTCGTCATTGTGAGACTCGAGACCAAGCTAGAAATTTATTTAATTGATTTTTTATAATTCAATGGATGTTGTTGGACCAAAATATTGATTATCGGGTTGAGTTCAAAGTTTTCGGTTCAAGTTTTGGTGTTCGTTCCATTAAATTTAGTTAAATAAATTTTTCTAGAGAAAACAGTTGAGTCTACCCTTTTAGTAATGGGTAATAGGGTCTCTAGGGGAAATAAAAGAAGCTCTCTCCCTCTCTTACGTCGCTTTTCTCCCTCTTCTTGGTTTTTTTGTGTGGCAGTTCTCTCTCTCGCTCTCTTCCTTGTTGATAGATAAAGTGTTAGTAATTTCTTATTTTTCCATCGTTATTTCGTAATTTATTCATCACTCATATAGTTTTTTTTATTGTTTAGGACATCATACATGATTGAATTATAATTATTGTGGATGAAATCTGATTTATGAAGATCATAAAATCACATTTTTAATGGATCTATGATGATATTTGATGAAGAATAATTGTTTGGTAAAGAATTCTAAAGATTTGCACTCTTGTGCATGAATTTTGATTTAATAAATGAAGAATTATCATGTTATCTAATCATATGTTTAATTTCTGGAATTTATATAATGTATAGGTATAACTATGCGAGTTATAATTATTAAATAAATATCAAAATGATAATTAAATTATTTATTTGAGTTAGATCAATTTTAATGCATGATTTATACAATTTTAGTTGTAAATTCCTTGAAATTCATGCTTTAATGGTAGATTTCTTAAAAATAATTAATTTAATAAAAATCTATTTTGGTATATTTAAATCATCATATGAACTTGATTGATGGATACATGAAAAAGATCTAAAATTTGTGAATTTTGGGAAGTGCTAAAAGTGGTAGGATGCTCAAACGCCGGCAATCAGAGTGCTCGAGCTTTCGGCAAGAGTGACAATTACCCTTGCGAGAAACGGCAAAATACCCAAGCGAGAGGAAACTGAGTGCCCTAGTGTTCAGTCAATTTTGAGTGAGCACTAGAGTGCCCGAGTTTTGGGTGACAGAGAACCAGAGCGCCTAGCCAGTTCATGAGTTAATTAATTTGGGTGCTAATTAATTATTTAATGATTTTTAATGTTTTGATTTTGATTGTTGATGATGTTAATAGGTTAATATGATATATATGAACGAGTACTTAATCTCAAGGTTGAGAAGTTATTTGTTTTAAAAGCTTTGATTGTGTATGCATGCATGACATATCATCATTTTTGTAGTTGGTACACAGATATGTGAGTAATGTGTATCAATTGGCATTGTTTAGGTATTGTCCAAGAGCTAGTCAATGTGGAAGACAATACTTAAGGATTAAGGTGCATATAACTATTATGATATTAAATGAACATTAGTTATCATTGATTAGTCGAGTAAAGGGTGTAGTCACAACATTAGCGTTAAAGTTGATGTGTTGGGCTTCAGCTACCTGATTAAAATATATGATCATGATGTAAGGCACATCACACCGTAATATAAGGCTCACTACAAGACATAAAAAGTCATGAGGCCCAAAGGATAAGGATTAACTTAGTACGTCCTCTAAGACTAGAGTCTTGGTAAGGACATAGGTTTATGTATCCTTTGGGAAACGACATAATTTATGATTATAGATGGTGAAAATTTTTTGACATAGTGACCACTCTGCTAGAATAGGGGTTAGATGTAAACTCATATAGTTTACTGGGTTATTTAAATTATTCATTTTGGGTTATAGGAATTTGGTAGTTTTATCACTAACTTGAAATTGCTTCCGCGGGCTTAAACGAGCTTAAGATGAGAGCTTTAGTGAGGACATAGGGAACTCTGATGGATGGAGTATTTGTTATCTTTATTAGTGCACTTTTTTCTTGTTATTTGGCAATATATATGACTTAGGGTATTATATTGCAAGGCAATGGAACATGGTTAGGTTTATGAGGTTTCAATAATTATTATTCAACATGCTATTAGGTGAACAATACATTTGTGATTTCTAATAAACATAGTTGTTGCCTTATTAATAATTATTGTTTTCAATGTACATGTTACACAACTTATTTAATTGCTATTGTTAATCCAAACTTACTCATTTGTCGGGTTTGAGCTTGTTTGTTAGGGAACCCCCGGTTCGTGTTGGGTTTTCCGGACGGGTGTTATAGTTATTTTCCCCAATTTTTCCACACTGTTCTAAGTCATACTTTGATAAAAACTTTTGCATACTTCTAGGTTATCATGTTAGTTATTTTGTGCAAAAATATCATGCTAAAATAACGTCATTAAAGGCTTGAACATAACCCCTAAATCCATTATGTGTCTACTATGTGTATATTATAATATGTCATGCTTTAAGATTATGCTCCTTTTTGAGTTTACTGAAAGATTTTATTAAAATCTATAAAAATTATATAAGAATTTAATAAGTGTCTAATGAAAACATGTAAATTTTGAACTAAGTTAAAAATCATTTAGGTAGTTAGTTAATTTGGACTTTGGGAGTGTACAGGAATGAGCTGTAAAACCCTAATTCCCTAGTTCTAGTTGCAAAATTTGAAATCCTAGTTTTATGGTGGTGAAATCTTATGTAATTTAACTCTACCCTTATTTTTGTCCCTAGCACATTATCCTAAAATTTTAGAGCCAATGGCTTGGTATATTTTCCGCTAGAAATTGCCCAAGCCTTGTAGGTCCATCCAACTCCAGTAAGGTCATAGCCAATGTCTCTCAATCTTGAACCCAATCAGGCCCAAATACTAAGAATTTAGACTTGAAATTTTACATAATCAAATCTCCTGGTGTTGGCTAACTCTCTTAGTTATCTGAGCTCATTTGAATTCTCCAAGCCTATGAATAAGACTTAGGAAAATTAGTGTGTGACCTAGGAACACTGTTCCCAACATTACTGGGTCTAGTTTGTCATGTTGGCTCATGGTACAACACTTGACAATTTTTTTTCTAATTCTTATAGTGTCAAGGCTCATCATATCAAATTTCACCCCATTCGGATATTGTTTGGCTCTCTAAAAAATTATTTGGTTAAGTCTGTTTGATGAAACCTTAAGTGTGGGGGTTTTTCCACGAAATGCACTTGCAACTCTAAACCCTAATTAGGTTACCTAATGAGGATTAATATTTACTTAATTTAGATAATTAAATTAATTAAGTGTTGTAGTGATTGTGCATGTGTTAAAGTTTTACCTCATTTTGCGTGCCAATGTGATCCTAGTATGATTTTGATTTCATATTCCTGATAGACTACGCGAAGTGAGCTCACCGAATTAGGACAAAGAGCTCGATTCATCTTTGTCCATATGACTCTTCTTCTTCTTCACTTCTGCTTGACTCATTGAATTTTGAGATTAATTGAGTTTTAGATGTAGGATAATGTCAGTTGCGTTTTATCGTATCCCTTTGATGTCAGACCACTTAGTAGAGTTTTTTGCAATTTAATAAAACTATAAGGTTAAGATCCCTTGAGGTTTTTGAAAGCTAAGTTTTAGAAATATTATAATACAAGTCCTTACATATACCTACTCTATATAAATATATGAAAGTTTACAATTTACGAACATGAGAGTGATGTACGAGAAGTATGAATTGCACTAGTACTCTTTTAAACCCTAAATACACTTTCGAAACTTAACAATGTTTCAATGTCATCTGAATACCATGACAAGTATTATATGGAGAATGTAAGGGCATAAACGTTTTATAAGCATAAGTTGTTCTATGTGTTTATATGAATTATTCTTGCTTACTCATGGGTAACGAAGCACCCACTTGCCATTCTTGAAATATCAGTAGCTATTTAGAACCGGTAATCAAACATGTTTTCTTATGTGTGTGTGTGTGGTCTCATGGCATTTACTAGTTTAGACATACTAATTTAAGGGTCATGGTGGTGGTAGGGGTCCCTATTGTTATGTCTATGTATTTGGATTCATGTTTTGAATTATATTATATTGTGGGCATGTGTCTCAAATTTCTCCCAAGAACCTATGTATGATTTTGATTGGATCTATATAATGATGGATTGCGTACGTGTGTTTTATTATTTTATCATCATATTATTTGTGCAAGGTATTAATTTTGAGTTAAAGATTAATAATTGTTTGTAGGGTATGTAAGCCTCGGAAGTCTAAGAATATGTTGAAGAGCACTTGAGGTACATAAAACTTATTTGAACATTGTAGTTGTGTGTGTGTGAAAGAACGTAGACTTGAGAAGCTTACGATTTATATTGCATGAAGATTCAATTTGATAATGCTCCTATGTTTTAATTTACTTTCATAGGGTGTTTATAGCAGATAACTAAGATCCAATATTTACTTTATCGCAAGTCCAACAACTTATGTTTTAATTTGCTTTCATATGGTGTCTATAGCAGATAACTACGATTCAATATTTACTTTACTGCAAGTCCAACAACATCAAGTAATTAAGTTACCTAACTCAATCACTAGAACTAAGCATAAGAACCAGATTATACATTCATTTTTTTAAGTTCAATTTTTTATTGTATTGAAGGTGTTGCCGACATGTAGCTTGAAACGATCATTACATGTAAAAATCACCATCTTAATTACAAGAGAAGTGTTATTTTTCTTGTAGTTCAGAATGCTTATACTATAAACTCCCCAAAAATTAAGATCATTGTTACGATAATATAATCAACATACATTGTACAAAAACTTAGTAAGATGTGTTTAAGCTCCTCGAGAGTTAGAGATACATCTCAATAAATTTTATACGACAATAGTTTAATGAATATTTTTTAGAATTATAATATCAAAATTTGGTTTGCCTTCGGGCCAAGTTGAGACGTTTTCTTTAAAATATTTACTAATATGGTAGTCAGATGCCCGAAGCCCGATACCGTGGTGTCGTCGGGCTTCTGAGAAAGAGAACACTCTTTATAAGCCTTCTTTAAATGACCCTCTTTGAACCCACTAATAACAGGGAACCTCCTCTGCCGGGCACCGGAGGTATCCACTCTTCTTTTTTTTTTAAATCCACTTTTATTTCTTTGCTTTATAATTCCTCCTCTGCTTCTCATGGAAAGGATCACCCAAGTACCCACGTTTCAATTTCTTGTTGCAGCCTTTTCAAGATCCCTTTAAATTCTAGGGGTCCTCCAACGAGCAATCAGATAACGTCCAGGCTCTAGCCCAATCCGACGGGTGGTAGTAGTGGCGATCATTTTGTACTGTATTTGTAGCCCGGTCCACCCATTGGCCATTCTGCTTGGAGACTAACGATTGTCTAGGAAGTCGTCATCGGACTAAATCGTAGCTCTTGTATCCAACAAGGGGTGGTAGTACGCAGCGGCTATCTATTTTGTACTTAATTGTAGCTAATTTTGTCCACTCGTGATGCTTCGAACTAAGTATCAGGAAGTTGGCCTTCGACTAAATTTTCGCACTTTCACAGAGGTGAGAGGTGCCCGCCCCACTTCAATTTTTTTAGAAAAAAAAATTTAGGGGATTGGATGTAGCTAGTTTTGTAGGACAAACAAGCCAAAGCAATCGTACGATCGACTGACAAGAGGAGATATAAAATTGACTCATGAATATCCTTGGGTAATTTCTAACAAATACATAATTAATCACTCTATTATGATTAACATTGAAATCTGCAATATGGAAAACAAAAAATAGTTTAATACCAGTCTTACCTTTCATTCACAAATTGCCAACAACAAAAACAAACCGCTCAGACAAAATGAAATTAATAATATGGTGATCATGTGCATATGGGGGCATGACATTTCTTTTTTTCATCAGGTTTTGGAAGAGCCAAAGTATTGCGAATGACAAAGTTTTTTTCACATCAACTCTTGGATACATTTATCTCGCCTTTAAAAATTTCCCCTCATAATAGTCCGTGTAAGAAGAAGAAATATCACTTAGCCCCTATTAAAATGAGTCAAATCATCGCTAATTAGCCCCCTTGTACTAAGTCAAATCATAACTTAGCCTCCCCTTTTAAAAGAAAATTATTTAATCACCTTCAAAATTAACACCACTGGATTGACACGATTAAGTGTTACAATGGTTAATTGAAGATATGGAAAAGTCACATCAGAAAATAAAATTAATAATTATTAAAATTATTAAAATTAATTAATACATGAGATAAATAAATATTATAAAATAAATATATGGACTTAAATAAATTATATAATAATTAAATAATCTATAATGTTGTTTTAGTTAATTGCCGGGGCATTGTTCCAATGACGATTGAAGTGTTTTTATTACTTGAATTTGTGTGTTGACTTGGCTTTGATTTGTTAATTAACTATTAAGTATTATCATTTGGAGTGATCAATAAGGTTTCTAAAATTGACTGTTGAGAGATTTTAAAATCGAAATAGAGTTTTAAACTACAAATTCATTCACATCTTCGACTATGTTACAGCCGTTCATTCATTAAATGATCCGGAACTTGTAGAACTCAAGATTCACAAAGACCACTGAACCTTTTATTTCTAGGTCGTTCCACTACCAGCACAAATTAATAAGATTTCCAGAATTCATGCATGGTTCAATAATAAGATAATATAGTATACTTCGCAAATTAAGACTCTGATTTACACGCTTTTAATAATCACCACCACATATGCATGTATATTAATAATTGCTAAGTGCCATTAATTGCACCCCATATTCTGGTCATATATAATTCAAAATCCAGTTCAATCCCTAGATATTTTCTTCTACACCACGTCTTTGTACAACCCGTTTCATCGGTATGTATAGTCCTATGATCTCTTCCCAGGAAACATGATAAGAAACTGAGAAAGAGAGACAAGGCATGTCATCTAAAACACAGGCTAAAGATTGGATCCATTGTAACTGATATCCGACCCCTCGTTTTGAGAGGGACTCAACTTTGTGGGGGGCACTCAATCTGTACTGTTTAGGATCTTGACATGCATTGTGACAAAAGATAGGACCCATGTGTGTAGAGAAAGTGGGAAGCAACCAAACGAGAAGAAGATCGACTTTCCATTGAACCTGCTGCATACCCACAAAGACGATCAAAATATCAACGCTCATGGTTGTCATTTGTCGAAGTGTCAACTCTCGATACAGTAATTTACCTTCTTGAAAGTGCGGTTTCACTAGCAAAAGAAGAGCTACTCCAGCACACTTTGGTGCCCTTCCTAGCTAGGCTTCCCCTTCTCATGGAAAAAATTATGGGTGTTCATAATGTGATATATAACTTCTTGTTCATGCTTCTGGGGATATGTTTGCATCAACATTATCATGTGCCCAGATCAATTCTTGTATGATACCCAGAATAAGATTCACATATGACATGATTTTCACTTTCTTTCAAAGTTATCAAAGATCGACGTGGGGATGTAAAAATATGTGGTAGCCTTTTGGTCCACGTGAAGTCCAGAATCCAATGCACAGTTCTTAGTTATTAGTAATTACGTCTCCGAGAGATCAATGATGCATAAACGTGGTCTTTAAATATGCTTAGTTAGTTTTAATTAATATGATTCATAAGAAGCCCTTAAAAGTAATGATCGAGTTCAATAGTCCTCATTACTTATTGCAATATTAGAGATTAATAAGCATTTTTTAATGAAATAATCCTCTTGTTTTTTCTTGTACCAAGCTCAAACGACATATATATCATTAATAATAGAAATCTTGCATTAAGTAGCTGGTAGAAGAAAACACTACAATAGCTTAGCTCTTCTCTGTCCATTAAAATGACAACCAATGCATCTCACAAGCATTCATCACCAGACCCACTTTGAAAGTGAAGGGAATCCGACTCCATTATTAGCCTCAGTTTTTCTCCATGCATCCCCCACATGCACTTCCTCATGCTGGCTTCTTTCGCATGCATGAACACATAAATGATAATTCAATGCTTTCGTCGACATTCGTAAATTCTTTTTGGATACGTATGTAGAGAATATTATATATGGCAACACTTCAACGGCGAGAAATGAATTTTTGTGGAATTATTCAGCTTACAATATTCTTTGACATAGGTATAATTATGTATGACTTTGAAAAATGTATTTGTGGAATAATTCAGCATCATCTTGTGACATATAGGCATTTTTACGATCGAGATAAAACAACTCTTGACTTGAATGTAAACTAGAAGCTAGGCATAGTTATTATGATCATAACGGCTAATAATTTATGATTTTTCTCAAATGTAGAGATAAAATATTACATAGTTTTAAAATTTTGTTTTGACTTCAAAAATTCTTTTAGTTGACTATGCAAGTGACTCTGAATGGAAGATGGAGACTTCGTGATTATTGACTAATTTGATAATTTCTTAAGTCAATGAACAAAAAAGTATTAAAGGAACAGTATTTCTTTATAGTTTAACTAGAGTAGCTAGTATTTCTTTATACTTGACTATTTCTAGAAACATATCTCTATTTCATACTGTTCTATATATATTTGTTGCGTGGAAAAATCAGTGTAAAATATAAAAGTACTTAGATTTGGATTTGACTGATTTTATAGCTCGCCGATCGAGGCCCTTTGAGTACCCAGTTTGTCAACTATAAATTCTATACATAACAAATGGAAGTCTACTTCACAAAATATTCAAGAGACACAAAGAAGATACTAGTATATATATATATATAGTCAATTATAGATTGAAGCTTCCCATACTATTTATCTAAATTAGTGTACTTTTAGTAGAATCATCAAATCTACCAAGGCATTTTTGTGAGCAAGGATTGATACAATAGTATGATAATTTCAACTGAACTAAAAATGATACATCTGCTTTTTTCATTAAAAGATATATTTTGCTTCGAATGATATAGGGTATATAACTTCCTTTTGTGATTCCTAATAACCCAAAAAAATTAGGGGTACCATTTGGCTTGGGTACCTGCAAAACCTAATTTGAGTGAACCTTAATAATAAGATTTTAGATAATTAATAATAGGGTTTGATCTGAGAGAAATAAGCATCCAATTATAAATTGTTGGGTTTGGTAATATAGTGATAGTATTTAATATATAAATTTTATATTAATACCTAATTATAAATAGTCGGGTTTGGTAATAAAGTGATGAGTATCTGATATGTAATTCTTATATTATAATTTTAATTATAAAGATTAATATCTCATTAAATTTTAAAATTAATATTTATTATATAAAATTATCAAATATCTTATTTGCATTTTTAAAATATATTTTCATTTTGTTTCACTTTTTAAAATATGTATTATTATTATATAATTTACATTTATTTCTCAAATATATAATTGAATAGTTAAATGATACATGTTTAATAAATGACTGGGTTTGATTTTGATTTAATAATAAATTGTCGGGTTTAATATTAGAAATAAATATATATATAATAAATAGTTAGATTTAATTTATAAATTTAATTTAAATATTAGGTTTGGCTTAGCCAATACCCTACCCATAGCATGTACCCCTAATAAAAAATAATCGATATTTCAATCCCAATCCCTCTACCGATTTTACAAAGGACATAAAAAAGAAAATGACCGTGTCATATTTTGCGCAGGCCACCCCCGCCTATGGGGCGCACACCAGCCGCTAGGTTATTTTTTTGGAAGAGTTAGATTTTTTTTATTTGAGAGGTTAGAGTGTTCGCCTTGCTAAAAAAAAACTGTACTTTTCCGTTTCCTCGTAAAACAATGTTCCCTCACTAGTCACCTACCAATTTGACCACCCTTAATAGAAAAACCTATGATAATCCAAGAAATTTTGACTCGTCTGCATGTAGTAGACGCCGATGGGGACGTCGTGCACCCATCATTGGTCGTCGGAAGTATCAATGTGATCGTCGGAAGTATCAATGATGGGGATGGGATGTCTGGCGTCCCGACGGGGAGGAACCAACAGCGGTTCATGATAACCTAAGCACAAATTTCTTCCGATTAATTAAAGCCAATGCAGGAAAACACCATCCATGGTGGCCAAGCCATACATCATCACCATCACCATCCATCACACATACATCATCCCCCCCACTTCCTCTCTCCAACTTTTTTTCTCTCTCAACGTCACTTTCCATCATAAAGGCGAAGAAAAGCTAGAGCGGGAAAAAAAACATAATATTCACAAAATCACACCCAAAAACCAAAGCTAGAGCAGCTCCTCTCCTTTGATTCTTATCTTCACTTCCTAGATTTTGTGTCCATAGACTGGTCCGTGGAACTGCTTACAACTTAGAAGTAAAGCTTCTCCCCTTCCTCCCACTTTCCCCTTCTTTCCTTCTAATTTTATTGATGTGATGTGCGACTATATGTAGCAGCTTGTTTAAAGTTTGGAGGCGGTTGGTCATGGCGGGTTGCAGCTCTGGGGGCTTCTCCATCAGGTAAGACGGCTCTTTCCCTTCTTTCTTGAGCTCGAAGAGGGGTAGAAAAGGGGGTCTTTTTGATGGATGTTTTGCGGGTTTCTTGTTTAGAGATTATGTTTTAAAGATGAGAGAAGTGGATGCTCAGAAAAGCTGGCCCTTCCCCGGAGAAGAAGGGAAAGATGAGAAAAGATGGCCGCTTCCGCCCATGGAGAGGTCGAAGCCGGCGGTTTGGTGGGCGCACGAGCTTGAGAGGGCGTTGAGGAGCGAGGCGGCGGCGGAGGCGGGGGAGACGGCGGGGCTGCCGAAGCTTTGCCCGGTTTGCTCGACCTTCACGACGACGACGATCACCGCCGTGAACGCCCACATCGATGCCTGCCTCACCGGCACCAAAGAACCTCCGCCCACGCAGCGGCGGCGGCGGCGGTGGCGACGGATGGCCAAGAAGCGGTCCATCGCTGAGCTCATCGCAACCTCGCCGCCGGTTGGCCCGGCGGGTGACAAACACCACATCGGTCAAGAAGCACCACCACCCGAGGAAGATATCACCGTGATCACATACAAGAAGAGGAGCTGTACATATGCGAAAGAGACGACGAAAAAGATGAAGGGTGTGATAGAATCAATCAAGGTACACATTTCCAATCACTTCCCACATTTAGTTTACTAGTATGTCCGGCCTAATGCGTGCCCAGTTCTATCTCCTTCCTTTTTGATGTAACCTGATGGATTTGCCGGGATGAAACCACTGTTTTAAACGCTGTTCAAATGCCTTCTCTCAAGGATGGCAAGACCAGGTTGGTAGGAAACGCCAAAAACAAGGGGTGGGGTGTCCGGGCGGGTGGTAAAAGGCTGCTCTTTTTAGGCTGTGTGATCTCCCGTTGATCTGTGCTGTCAGTGAAGAAAGGTTTGATTGGTTGGAGGCTTCACTCTTCCTTCTTTACTTTGTACGTTTTGTTCTAAGGAACTGAGGCCAATAATGAGTTGACAAGGTGCTTGTGTGTGTATTGGGAGAAGATTGGTCATTTTCCCTTGTTGGGGCCATGGAGTTTAGTGCATGAAATATAGTCTAAAAGGGTGGAATATGCAGTCTATAGCCATTTTGGGCCTAAGATTATGTTGAAAGGGGTGGATGATGAGGGCGAAATGCAACTTTTGAGAATTATTAGCGTGCTAGAAGTCCTCTGAAAGGTTGTTAATTCACGAGTGCTAGACTGAGAACTTAATTCGTTTGTGGTGTTGAAGGGATGCTATTCCTATATAAGAAGGTAGAGAGAACAAACTCATTTTATCTCATTAGCATTTGTTATCCCTAAAACGAAAGATGGCCAGAGCCCTTTCTCGGCATCAGTTAGAAAAGGGAAAAAAGAAGGTAATATGCTAGAATTTTTCGTCTGATGATCTTAATATAGGGTTGGGAGAAAAAGGGTGTTAGTTTTCTTTTTCTCAAATGGGTATAAGTTGTTTCCTAGGAAAGTGAGGTAGAGATGGGAAAAGAGACATGAACAGGACCTCTTTGAGATTTTGACCAGGATTAGTTAAGCCCACACATGCATGTTGATCTAGAGATGCGTGAGTAACAATTCGCTTGTGATTTTAGAGTCCAACATTAAGTAGTTGTCATATACCTTGCAAAAAAACATTAAATAGTTGCATGTACTAAATGACCACGTTACCCTAGAAAAATTCCAAGAAATATGTGTCACGGTTATGGTTTATTCCCATTCCGCAATGTGAATATTTTTTCTTCATTGTTAAGTTTAAATGTTTACTTTCTCGACATTGGACTTGATCGCCTGTGTTTTTTCAGAGAGGTTGTGCAGATGCTAATTAATACAAACATATTACTAATTTATTGTTGGTCGCATTATCATTGTTCATCTTCTATGCCCATTAGTTTTAAACTGCATGCATGCAGCTAGATCACTTGTCTTCTTTTAAAGAAAGTTATAAATTGTGTTATTTTATGGTTAATATACATTCTTACTCAGTTTAATGTAATCCAGTAGCTTGTCCTCCATAGTACTATATATAATCTACATTATTAATTAGTTATTTAAGTTGGATTCTATTTTGAGAATTGTATCATATACAGCATAATTTTAGCTGCTATATATAATGTTGTTTCACTGAATTGTTTTTGTATCATTTTAGGACTTATAGTAATGTCTTTTCTAAAGACCAAATAATGTTATAAGTAATTTGCAAGTATATTTTCAGACTATCATCTTGATCATTAATGTTATCATATGTATATGGTTATTTATAAAACTGATATGGAACTTAGTTATTTAGTTATATGGTTCTAAAGACCAAATAATGTAAATACATGGTGGATCGCATAGTCATTTAGTTATAGATCTGATGGAACTTATAAAACTGATCATATTGGTAATTTGGCCTTCTATTTCAGATTTCTCATATGTTTTCGATATAAGCAACAGTTTATAATTTATAGACGTCGGTGATCTTATGCATTGATAAAACATGCACTGTCATGATAATGTGGTGAAATATTAAGTAGAAGCTTCATTATAACAGTGCTACTTGAATTTCTAATCTGATTTTTATTTATTTTCATGATGAAAAATTTTCATTTATTACAGCATTAATATCGTAGGCAATTGCTTGACGAATAATGATGCATGTGAACTTCTATCTAGCTGCCTTGATCTTTTCCTTGTTAATTAGTTCTTCTTAATCTTGTTATAAGGTTAAACTTGAGGGTAATAAGAACACTAGTAGTTTAGTTTAAATAGTTTTTCCCTTAATATCAGGTACAATCTGTTAAGAAAAGTGCTTCATTTTTTCTTATCAGGTACAACATAGTAATAAACTCTCATCTGGTTATTTATCTGGAATACTAAGAAGTGCATACCTGAAGCGGAAGCAAAAATACAAAGTTCTTGCTACAATGATTTTACATAAGCAAAGGCGTGCAAGACCGCATCTGCTACATATGAGGAAGCTCCTAAGAGCACATAGAACTCGGTTGCTTGCAAAGCTACTCAAGATCAAGCCACTGGTTTCAAGGAAATTAATGCCTCCAAGCATATTGAAACTATCCGATGATAGCTGTCCGGAGAAATTCCAACAGAAAGAGGAGAATATAAGGGTCACGATTATCTCTGACAATATTGAAGTACTAGGCCAGGCAAGGCCAGCAACCTCTTCTTCTGAGTTACCTCAAACTCAGCCAACTGATGAAGCAGCTACTACAGTGGACAGCACTGTGGGATCAAAACCTCCCTTGGAAGGACCTGTGGATTTAAATCAAGTTAACAACAAAACCAATGATGGAAAAATGCAAAGCAAAAGCCCCCCAGAAGCATCTAATATGCTAACCTTTTCTAATGCAGAAGAAGGTAGTGCACCAATTCCTCCATCATCTTGTATAGTACAACCTATGGAGGTGTCATCAACAAAAATTGCTCAAGACCTTCTTCGACAGTTTATCGTCCGCAACCAAGGCGATTCCTAGTTGGTGGGGTTCATGTGGCTCCTCATTTTTTCCAGAGTGGCCAATCCTCAAATCTGCCTTCCAACCATTCTTGCAGCAGAACTAACTTGCAGCCTTATACAGTTTATGGAAGAAGGCAGGTGAATGAGGGATGTGTTGGGCTTCCCCTTAATTCACAGGGTGAAGTTATGTATAGTTTCCATCCAGGTGGAATGGCTGCCTTGAATTATCTCAATGGGAAACAATATGAGGCCGGAGAAGTAGATGATTCTTCAATATACAGATCATTCTTAGCGGGGCATTCTAATAGGATGGAACAATTAAATTTGATAGACAAGAATATTCATGGCAGTCAATCTTATGGTGGGCAGACTGTTAGACTGATTAATCCTGAGAAAACAGGCAATTCACATCAGGAATTGGATTCAAGAACTTACCATGGTACGCATGCAGCACACAGTAGACTACCTGCCAGAGAAGTTGAGATGCAATATGTTCCAAAAGGGAATAATCAGCAGACTGTTAGGTTGATGGGCAAGAATCTTACAGTTGTTAACGGCAATGAAGGAGATCTGAGCAGAGATGGGAGAACTGCAACAGAAAACTATGTTCCTCAGGGAAACTACTTTGACAATTCTATGTCAAGGCACAGTTTGCAAGAAGGTTCAAACAGATTACAATGGCCAAGGGCTCAATCCTTTGCAGCAGGGGGTGCTAGCAGTTCTGGTGCACGACCATTTGGTCTGAGGCCTAACTATGTTGCAAGAGGAAAGTATAACTCCGAAAAACAAGGATTTGGCCATCAATTGGAAATCAATCATTCTCAAGGCTATGCTTTTCAAAACATTCCTGCCATGCTGGTAGATCCGCAGATGATTCCCTTGTTGAGATCACAATGCAGTCAGTGGCAAGTTGTTGGCCAACCACTTGATCACACTCAATTCACTTCAGAAAATCTTCCAAAGTGGCTTGTGGATGCTGCTTGGCAAAAAGAAGGAATGAACATTGCTCATCCATCTCTTCCTCCTATTCATCCTTCGCGGGCTCCAATCATTCGTCAGAGTTCTCGCCCCACACCATTATCTCCTCTTGTTCAATGTAAGATTTAATTCCCCATTATTTACTTTTGTGAATAATACCATAGCTCGATGAACTCATGAGGCGCATGCCTTATATTTTGTTTCAGCTCCTCACTGGTCAGCAACTGGTCTAAGAAGTGATGCTAACGTGTGGAGCAGGGTGAAGAGCAACATTGCAAGGAATTCAAGGTCTGTTTCTTACAAAGATGTGGGCAGCTTGAAAGCATCAGGAAAGAGGCTTGCAGATAGACCTGAACGCTTGGCATGTCCCTCAAAGAAATCTAATGTAACTGGTCCAAAAATTCTGCCTCTGCAATAGACTTGAATGTTGATCCCAAAATTTCCAATGCAGAGGTGAGCAGAGATGAGCTTGATGTGTTGAGTTCTAGCAGATTTCTTCATAAGGGAGAAAGCTCCAGAAATATATCTGATTTTGATCCTATCCCAGATAATATTGCAAGATCAGAACCTCTCAAGTTGACTCCAGGAGCAAGGCATATACTCAGACCTAGTCCAAATGTTTATGAGAACAATCCAAGGCCAATACATTCAACAATGCCCATCAATGAGATTGTCAACTCTGGTAAGGTTTCAGAATTTCATTTAAGATCATCAAGGGTTTCCCCTTTGAAATAGATATCTGTTATAACTTGGCTTGATCACTTGCAATCAAAAGGTGAACGTGACATGGTTAAGTGTAACTCTGATCACAATGCATTGAGTAGTAAGTTGCTTTTCTCTCTTTTCTCCAATTTATGAATGGCCTCTCGCATTGAAGAAAAAAGTCAATCGTAGAAGAATCGTGTGGGGGAAAAAAATGGAGAAGCTACCTATTAACTTAAGCTGTTATCTTATTATGCGTGACAAAGTAATAAATCGTCTCCAATATGCCGGTGCCGGCTATTAATAAATTTGATAAAGTAATTTGTAGTAAATTATTTTATGCCAAGTGACCTGGATAAATTTCGCCATATATACCATGATAAATTAAGAAAAGAGTGAGTAGTACAAATACACTTAAAGTACTTCTATTCAAACAGGGTAAATGGCTGATATGCTAGTAAATGAATATAGTGCAAATTTACCGGCAGCTGACTAGCTATCTCCCATGGTCAATTAATTAACACTCAAAATTAAAAACAAAATGAAAATAAAAATAGAAGTAACTTGACAAGAGGAATTTTTATACCTTAGGCCAAGTTGTATGGTCAAAAAAATCCAATATATCTACGTGGATATTTATAAGGAAACAGCAACTCAGCAAGGATGTGTGGCTCAACTTGAGCAAGAGGCCCTCTTTTTATAGTTGAATAAAATCTCCTATAGAAGATCTCAACTTGAGCAACAGTAGAAGAAAATCGTTAATCTTTGGTTGAAGTTTTATATTATGATAATATATGCTATTTATTTATATAGTTAAAATCCTGGAACAAAGTACTCATACACGCACTAAAGTAATATAAAATAGATGACTTACATTTGGGAGCTCAACTGGATCATATACATATATGGCCATTGATTTAACTGCGGCCGCCTTGTTCGAACTAAAAGATTATATTTGCATTTATATATATATATATAGCATTTCAAATATTTTAGTTTCATCCTTTAAGAGATAACTTCAATAGAAAAAACATGTCGGCAAGGAACCAGATGCCAAAATCTTATATATGGACGATTTTCATTATAATTAAGCTGATTTTTTAAAGATATATATGATTTTCTCCGGCTTTATGAGAGCACCCACTATTTTATGCATTAGCATTCAACCATTGCAAAGTTGACAAGTGATACTGCTTCTAGTTGTCTCACCTGATCGACGGTTCAGGTCTTCCTGCCGACATGGTTACAATTATAAAACATGATGAAGGTCAAGTAATTACGAAGCAAGGTTAGCGTCTGCATGTATTTACAGAAAAAACTAAAATATAATTCATTGAGCAATTTTCGGGCTATGATTGCGATGGAATGAGCAACGAGCGTGAGATCTATATGTAAGTTTTTTATTTTTTTAACGCGGTCTGCATGTAAGCTGATCATGATTATGAGTATTGTCTTCAAAAATAGATTATCTCCTACAAGAAAACAAGGCTTTAACGATGGAAAATTTTGTCATTGATGGGAAGAAAATCATGTAAATGAGACCATAGTTCACAGTGATGAGCTCATATTTGGGGACTGACTATAGTTTCATCACTGAAAGTCCGGTTTTTCTTATAGATCCAATCTACGATCATGAGTAAATCACGGCGGGATAATTTAGCAAAAGATGAAAATCAGTTGGAAGGTCAAGTTGTAAGACTTAATCATATTTAAGAGTGGTAGTTATCCACATGTTAAAGGAAATTAATTTTTTTTCCATGTACATGAATGCTTGCATGTTACTATTTTTTGGGTCTTACAACCTTAATAATTATTGTAAGATTTTACAGGAGATGTGGACTCTTTAGCCAATTTTATATAGAGGTTTGAGTGAATTAATCTTGTGTAAGTACTAGAGGAAGTTATATTCAACGTGCAATAATAGCACTTTCATGTATGAGTAAATGGCATGACATATATTATAAGTTAGCCAACGATAATTGATGTTACGTACGGCCTCAGAGCTGTGGTCTGGAAATAAACGGATAAATATTCTTCACAGTTTATTTTTCCAAAGAAATATTATAAATAATCGGAAACCATATAAATGATTATATTTAGTGGTCAGGTGTATGATCATTCCTGCTGATCATTACTGTACCTATGTTGGAAAATATACATAGAGAGAGGAAGTACATGCATACCATGTTGTACTCATCAAGTTACTATATATGTAAGTTCTGAAAGATAAATAACAGTAAAATTACGACAGACAAATGTTATTGAAAGAAGTTACTATATATGTAGACACTGTGAATGTTACTTAAAGCTCATTAAAAAAGGTTCTAACGTTCAGGTCTTCAAATCCTACGAGCCCTAGTCCCACCCAATACTCAAAGATTTTTAACTACGTTTTCCGAACCCCCGTTAGTTGTGAGTCTCCCAATTAGATGGTTAATTATATTGGCATAGCTTAGGAGCTATGAAAAAGACCTACCTGTCCATTTAAAGTACGCAGGAGTAGTGGAGGGGACAAATAATTGTAAAAGTACCCATGATATATACTAGGAACCATAGTTTTAAATGTTGGTGACCATATTAAATTTTTAGATGGTACAGGATAAATATGTTTCAATCTAATTGAACCAGGTTAAATCATATTCTAAAATTATAAAAAATATTTTATTAAATGTTAAATATATATTTTGTCATTAATATTTTATTAAATACCAAAAAAATACCAAAATTTTCAACAAAAAAATTAAACTTTATGAAAACTTCATATTATTGAAAACTGATTAAATTGGTACAAAATTTTAAATTATACTGGATTTAAAGTTAGTATGCATATACCATTATAATTAGGTTATACGATACAATATTTGAAACTATGCCAACAACGATCTGATCGAGTAAAAGGACAGAACGCTAGTTGCATCCTTGGACCAATGACGCCTTTGTTTTAAATTTTCTCCCGCCATGCAATGGCTATGAGATTGGGTGAGATTGGTGTACTCTCTATGTGTTGGTCTAAGCTGTGGGAGTTCAGTACTTCATTGGAACGGGATTGGTGTCGTGTACGTGTGCTGCATGAGTGTGGGAGATTGCCTTATAAAAAATGACACTTTTGTTTTATAAATTGGGGTTTCTTCTGTAATTTAGAAATAGCTCGTTTGCCTGAAAAACAAAAGACTTTTTACACGTGGTGTTAAAAATGATTAGCTACTGTATTACTGAATCGTTGGTAAGGACTTGAGATAATTCGGACTCAACTTTATTGGACTCTCTTGAGATGAGAATCGTCGCTTATTTTTCAGCTCTATTAAGTTTATGTTCATAAATTTACTTAAACTTCTTTTATCTTTAATAATAGCAATAAGAAACTTAAAAAAGGAGGGATTTAAGTGATAGGAATTGGTGAAAATATTTTTTTCAAAATTAATATCCCTTGCAAATATATATACTTCTCAATTTTGTTATATATCCAGTTAAAAAATAACTATTAAGAGATTTTAACGGGACATAAACCTGGCTTGGACAAGTCTCGGCTAGACTCGGTTCAAAACTAAATAAATTAAAAACCTTAATCTAAAACTAACCGCTGTGTTACACTTATCTAACTTTCACTAACTACTAAAGAAGATAAAAAGACTTGAGAAATAATAATCAATAAAATGCCAGCCAATGGCGGCTTGGAATTAAAGAGCAAAAGCTTTACTAGAATGATGGTTGCCTACATTTATGTATCAATCAGAAGGAGCATGGGAGGGTGGGTTAATATTAACTTATTTAATAAATATTGTTAATTAGAAGTGTTTTCTAAAACCATATTATTAAAAGTATTATTAGCCTAATTACAATTAGTGGGAATCAAAATGATATAAACAGATTTACCACCCCCCATTCCCTAACAAAATCTACGCCCTTTCTTTGCCGAGGGATAAGGGACACATTATCTTCGCCATGACACGCAATTGTCCTTCTCGACGTCCGACGACTATTTTCCCGTACCTGTGGGCGTAGGTAATCAGGCCGTAGCAATAGCGGGCCACATGCCATCGGATGAGCTGTCGCTCTCACCTCTCCCCCGCCTTTATTGCGTCTGACAACGTGACGTGGGTTGCAAACAATACGCTTGGTGCCGGGGTAATACCGTCATTTACTCTAGTGAGAGAAATAGTGGACCCCGCTCATGCATTTGCATTCATGATGTTGTTTATGCCATCTAATGCCTTCATCATCGTATTCATGGCCATGATGGGATTGGGATTGGTCATGCGTTTGAACGCCACATTTGCGTTAATTGGAGCGCCTAGTCGTTTAGTCGTTTAAGGAATACAAATTAATTAGCTTTAACCTCGTGATTTTGCAAAAGAAGATATAGCAACAAAAAATTACAAAAATTAGCCAACGAAATACGAGGGATATATTTGCAAATTACAAGAATATATAATAATATACAACAAATTAAAATGCAGAAAATGTGATTAATTTTTGTGTTTACATACAAATAAGGAATATCTATTTAAGATCGGCAAAAATATCTATTTTTATATAATCTAATATTTATATAATATAAAAATATTTGAAAAAATAATTTTAATTGTCATTACAACATATTGCTCTTTCATAATCAACCCAAAATAAGGATTTTGGACCGAAAATTTTTAAAGAAAAATAGACATGTAATTTTGGCTTATTGTTAAAACCTCGAGGAATTGTCAAGTAGTACTAATACGCCACGCCTCATCCAATGAGTTTAACATATCAAAATAATCCTTATTTGTAACTACGCTGTACGTAATTTGTAATTGCGACTTGTGCACTACAAAAAATATAGCATTAGTCAAAATGACAAATTTTGTCATTAAAATTCATGATTTGTTACAAAAATATTGTCATCAAAATTTCATTCATATAAGCTACAGATTTGATTGTAATCAATTTTTTATTTTCAACATATGTCCCGAAAAAAAGTCCACTTTGCTGATATACGACACAAAGTTTGTCCATCAAGGATTATTTTACGAGTAATAATTTAAAGAAAGGTCTTATAACTAACATAGGTATAAGACCCAATTAAAATTTTTAACACCCAAATTTGGCTCATGAAGCGAACCGAATTGAACTAATAAATTTTGGAATTCTAATTCACAACCAATTAAAATGAAAAACGGACACAACGACCTAACCATTCAGGGTGTTAAAAGATGAAACTTAAGGGAAACTAATGCACAAACAACACCATAATGCATGCAAAATATCTAGGGTTTACCTTATACAAATAGGTTAATCTAGATATCAAATTTACAAAGGATAATAATTTTCTATAAAAAATCTGGCAAAGTACCTTGTAAGATGAAGGAAAAATTACACAACTTGTATAATTATCATTCAATCGCAAAATAATCAAATAAACATTTCATAACATCATTTAATGTTCATAGAAATATTTCTTTAAGGCGTTATGCCACATTTTTAGATCAATTACATTAGCACATATTTTAAATTCATCAGGCTATAGATTTGTATGGTCTTCTCATGAGTTATTCTCCTATAATTTACAATAATATCATAGAAGCTCTTTCAACTTATATTCCTTTTTTACTCTATGTACCTACACAATTAATATGGTTTTGTATACCTGGATATTTATTTAACCATCAGTTCAAGGACTCTAAGGCTTAGAGTAACCTAAACAAAATACGTTAGATCTGCATAACACATAGTATTCTGTTTGTAAAATAGAAAAAATATAGTTAGGTACACAAAATTAGCAAACTCTCATATTGTTATATTACGAGGAACAAGCCGGTATAGGTCACAACACAAGTCACAAGGACACACAACCACTCACACACACATAATCCATAGTCTCAAGATATCAGCACCAATAAGACAAATATATATCCAGCAGATAACAAAGTCTCTAAGGGCCACTATGCAACCAAAAGCCCACAATGAAAACACCAGCCCAACATCCATTAGAGTCCTCGTGATTTGCATAGCTACACTTGCAAATACCAAATCTGCTCACATATATAATAAAAGAAAATATGTTAGTAATGAGTGTCACTAAGTTTCAAATAACTAATAGGAAAAACTTTCAATACTGGCAAATGGATAAAATAGTTATCTACAAGAAATTGAAAAGAAACAACAACTTCTCCATGGCACATTGATCCCAGGTAAATGAGTAATATGACCTAATCATAATTATAATAATCCATTCACATGGATCGATAATAGCTCACGGTAATATGTAGGTAATATAATCAATATGGCCTAGTTGATAATCACTCCTACACTACGCAAGTCAAATATACTCGACAGAAGCAACATGTTGAATGTTACTAAAATATACACTGCATGCAGTCTAGTAATCTGATATCGTTATATATAAGACTGTCACTGAGCACTACAGGTAGGTACCGACTAGGCACGTCAATGATGTCATGCATATCATCCATCTCGCGTGCTAGTCAAAATCTGAAAGAAACATAATGCGTATATCAAGTCTGAGCATGGATATGTCATATAGCGTTAAAGTGTGACTTTGAACTAGATCTTATAATCTTTTGAAAACTCAGCAAGAAATCTCATCCTTGAAGTTTTATTAATTCAGAAAATCGATTAAATGACCCGTAGGTAGCGGAATCTAATAAAACCTAACTAACTACGTTCTATGATATAAATCAAATCACGTGAGCCAAACAAAAGGTCAAGCAAAAGCGAGTCCTAACAAACCGAAGAGCACCTCATCCTACTGCTACAAGCCCAACTCCGAGTGATGCATATAACTACAATTCCAGTATGATTAATGTGTGCAATAAATGAATAGTACTAAATGCACAAAGGATGCATGACATGTAATTGGAAATTAAATAAACACACACTGACCTAATTTGATCTAATCTGATAATTGTGCTCGCACGTGCAATCTAATATCATGCAATAAATTGAATAGATTAATAAGTCATGTGCTGAAATCATAAGTATGATGTCGATATATTAGAAACATTATTTGGGTTTAAACCCACACACCTAAACTTAAGATATCCTAATATACTAAACACTCACGCTGTAAAACCCACGATTCGAGTTAGGGTTTTATATTCAGAACCGGTCGGGTCGACCGTTATTTTTCGAGTTGAGTCAGTTTCAGGACACGTGTACCGAGCCGACGCCGGTCGCGTGTATGAGCTATGAGGGTCATGCGTACCTAAGTATATGATGATAACGTCATGAACACAGCAGAACAGAATGAGTTATCAGATATATGAGAGTATGCTAGTAATTTTTTTAGTATTTTTATATATAATGGATCGTAAAATTAGTATTAGGCCGTTTACCGCGTTAGGACGCGTTCGGGCAGTTCTGGGTGGGTTGATAGTTCTAGAACATATCATTATGATTTTTTTGTGTGTTGTTTGATTTTACGGGATTTTTCCCGATTTTTATGAATTTTTTTAGGATTTAATACGACTTAGTTATTATACTTGACTCGAGCCGGAGACGAGTCAAGTATTATTTACGAAATTGCCACCAGCCTTTTCTTCCTCTTCCCCGACCTTTTCTTCCCCACGCCCAAACCTCGTGCCGCGCCGCCCCTGTTCGCGCGCCACCGCCGCCGCTGTCGGCACCGCTCGGCCGTCGACCGACGCCGCCCAGCTCGGCGACGCCGTCGCCATGCTGCCCCGACCAAGTCCGGCCCCAATCGGGCCGCCGTGACGCCGGAATCGCCGTGCGTAGCGCCGCGGCAAGGTTTTGGTCGCGTCGCCGATCGCGCCGCCGCCGACCGTCGCCACCACGATCAGGTGGTCGGCTCGACGTCCTCGACCCCTCAGCTGCCTTCCCCGACTGGAACGGAGGCCGTCGCCACCGTGGCCGGCCGGATCTAGCGACCCATCGCCGCCGGCTCTGTTTAGCCTTTTTCCGGTGAGCCACCGCCTCGGCCGACCATGTGGACGTCGTGGATGTGTCGGGCTCGCCGAGCCGGTTCCAATGGTACCCTATATGACCCCTATCCAGCTAGTAGACGCCGCCGGCGATTGTTGCCGGAAAACCACCGGAAGTCGCCGGAAAACCGCCAGTGGCTCCCGGAAAACCGCCGAAAAAATCAGAATTTCTGGAATTCGCTGGAATTCACCGGATCTTCTCGCGGAGCTCACCCAGTTGGACTCGATCGAACATCGGACGCCGAGGAGCGCCGAATTCGAGCTCCGAGATTCGCGACGGAACCCTAGCCGTCGCCGATTGCCGACGACGTGAGGTATAATTACCTCCGATTTGATTATTTAAAATTGATGATGATTGTTAGCACAACATGCTAGGATTGATTTATGATGTGATTGATAGTTTATGGAGGTTAAGGGATTTAATGAAGTAAGTAAATTGAGCATGATAATCGAGTAATGTAACTTAGGAAAAATACAATAAAATTGGTAGGAATAGGATGGGTAGGATTATTTTCATATTTATGATTAGTGATGTGATTAATGTTTAATGATGGATGAAACGATGAGTTGCATGATGAGATTAAGTGTGAATGAAGGTTCAGTGATCTAATGAAGTAGATCAGGTCAGAGCATGATAAGTGACCACGGCATAAGTTATAGACACGTAATAAAATTAGTATGAATAGGATGAGCTAGGATTAATTAATTTTTATGATTTTCTGATTGTTATGTTGATGGATGCTTGCATTGTGATTGTGATGTTATTGAGCTTGATGCATCATTTAGTTAGCGGGCGTTAGTATTTAGTTTTGATGTGTAGGTACGGAATAGGAGCTCGCCGCCTAGGTGCGATGACACGCTTGGAGCTTCTACCAGGTCCGTTTAGGACTCGTCTTGTTTTACGCTCTTCCATTGTATGTTTATTTTATTATTGCAGGGCGGGTTAAGTGGCGTTTTATTGGATCCCACTTAACTCGGGCCATTTAATCGAATATTTCCGGATTAATAACCCCTCGAGGATGAGATCCCTCGAGGATGATTTCGAAAACAAGATCCACCACAAGTTGCCTTCGGGCCTATTATATGAATCCCTTCCCAGGCCTATATATATAGTTTTATCGAGTTTTCAGTGAGACGAGAGATGGAGAAACCAACTGCACGTACCATGCAGAGGATGCCGTGACAGTCAAAGCGGGCTCTGGATTAGTGCCAGCGGACTGTTCTATTCCCGAGGGATCCTGACAACTCCGCGTTTGAGTTCCTCACACCCGGAGAACGTGGAGGTTTACGGGTACTGTTTAGTATAGCGCATGTCCGGACTTGTGGTTCAAAGGGTACTAAAGGTGACTGCCTGAGAGTACTCGGCCTTCGTGCTCAAGGCCAGGAGAGATATGGAGGTTCGGAGAGGGCTTAGGATAAAGTTTCATGAGAAGTACTGAAAAAGAAGTGCTGAGAGTAGCACAGTACCAGCAGCAGAGCAGTAAGTTCGGGATGCTACCGGGTCTGCAGCCCAGTGGCTCCTCAGTAGTGCCCTTCAGAGTGTTCTTGAGGAAGTATATGGTTTTCTTTCAGATGAGAGTTTGCTCTCATAGCCAGTTTGTTATAGTTATTTTATTTTCCGGACCAGTAACGCTTGTTACTGACGTTTTTCTTATATATATGTAGGTGATAAGCACGAGATGGATGAGCCAGCTGGGACGGAGGAGCAATAAGGTCTTCTGCACACACACATTGGGTGATTAAATGTTTAATGTTTTGTTATGATGTTATTTTATACACATGCTATGAGTAAATGTTTGAGCATGATGATATGATATGAATGAAATGTTAAGACACGATAACAGAATGCAAAATATGATCAGAGTTGCGCAGCGGAGTGGGTTGAGACCCAAGTTTTAAAATAAGTTACAGCATGTTAGATTTTATATTTTATATGAATGAAATTATTTGATATATGGTTAGATATATATTTGCATATGTATATTTGACAGGGTGGCCCCTAATTGCATTTTTAGGGGAAACTCTATCCGTTATATTTCAAAGTTTTCATTAATTTTTATCGGGATTGTCTTGGTGTGCACTCTGATTTGTATGTCATTCACGTAGTACCATGTTAGGGTTTGTGTATTCATCCATGCTTTGAGAGTTGTATCTTCATCGTAAGACGCCGAGATTGGATCCGTATGAGTTAGGTTCGGGTTAGCCGACCTAACCGGGGCCGGTAACATGCCGGTTCGGTTCACGAGCGTGAACCGGATTTGGGGTGTTACACACGCAATATCTAAATATTTATTAAAATAATTTGATCTGGTTGGTAAATTAGTTAGCAATCCTATGATCAAATCGCTGAAGTGAATTGAGATCAGGAATTTGAAAGATGTTGAATCAAACGGATTTGATTTGCTCATGCGAAGCGAATTGAGATGTCGTATTTACCCAACCCAAGTGTATAAATAATAATATTATTAAATAAATATTTTATCATTTAATAAATTAATTGATTTCATTGTGAAATTAATTAAGGTTACACGGTTGGTTCGCTTTCAAATTAAACATGTATCAAAATTATTATTACATTACTTATTTAATTAATTAATATTAAGAAAGCTATCCTGGTGACTCCGGTGAGACCTAAATTTTATGAAGTTCACATTTTTTTATTGTTATAACCTTGATTATATGATTTAAGAAGTGTTTTACCGTGCACAATCATCAAACGCACAATACGCGATAATAATATAGATGAAAATTTTATACAAAAATTAAAATTTTACAATGATCTAACATGCAAAATATATTGAATATGTATCAAAATGATATAATCTATATGATTCCATCAAGATTTACATAAAAACAATGAAACACATGTAGAACAATAAAAAAAATTTGAGAAAAGCATATCAAGAGGACAAGAAGAGGGAAGAAAGAGCAAGAAAAGAAGGAAAAAGGAGTGAAGAAACAAGCAAAAAAGAGGGGGAAAGGGAGAAGAGAGGAGAAGGGTGGCAGCCAAGGAGGGAGGAGGAGAAGAGAAAAGATGGAGAGGGTTTTGGAAGTCTTGGCAGCTAGGGTTTTATAAAAATAACTCTACGCACAAGCACCGCAGTGTTAAGCACATGTGTAGCACACTACATGTGTGCCAGCACTACGGCCTTGGGGTCCACTGCCATGAAAAGAGAAAAAAAAAAGCGAACAAAGGGGGAGGGGAATCTAGGGTTGACTAAAGGCTTTTAGGGCACATCTAGGGCTAGAGATATGCCAATGATGTATACAACACAACTTTAACACAACACATGCTCCTAGGCTAACTAAACACGAGAATAATAAAAGGTTATGACTTGGCAATTGAGGCCCACTTAACGGTGACAAGCCTAATGCCAAAGTTCACAATAACACACAAGGACCCCTTTAGTGCCAAGTTGATTGAACCAAACAAGCCGAACGCTAACCAAATCGAACCAAAGCCAAACCAGTCATAAAACACCAAATCAGCGTGTCAGGTTTTACAAAAGTAATGAAACAACCAATCATTTAATATTCTGAATAATAATTTAAAATTTTAGTAATAAATAGATGCCATCACCAATGCATATTCAGTTCCTTATTAAATTTTACAACTAATATAGGTTGTAAAGCCTTACATTTAATTATTTTTCTTACTTTATTTGTATCTTTTACATAATTAATAATGTGAAAATATATTATTTTTTCAAGAACGTGGGTACACAAAAAAATTTTCTCATGCTACACTTTTTTTAGAAGACACAAATGTTCTTTTGATGATGCTAACACATACATATTTGATAAGTTAATTTTAATTGTTATTTTAGTTTGTTGAAGGAGTTATGGGGTTATGATTCTTCGGTTAAGCAAGACAATTGAATTGAATGTGATTAAATCTAATAATTGAGCTTTTTATCAGAAAAAATAGAGAGTTTGTATATTACTGTGACAGGAAGATTAAGACAAATTACCAAAAAAGAAAGAAAATATAATTTAAATGCCTAAAATATCCTCAAATAAAAAATTTTAAAAAAATACAAGAAAAATTTAAGGAGTGGTCGGCACCCATGTGTGGGCGGCAATCTAGCTACCCCATCTGGCCATCCCATAGTCTAGGGGTAGCCAGATCTGGCCAGCCCATCATTGAGGGTGGCTGGATCTAGCCCCCGACCACAGGGCAGATCACTGCTCAAATGGGGGCAGCACCGCCTCCCCATGAAAAAAAATTATATTTTTTTGGTTTTTTATTTAAAGGTAGTTTAGTTATTTTGATTTAATTTTCCCTTTTTTGGAAATCCAATTTAATATTTCCGTCACCCAATAATATAAAAAGTATCTTCTTTTTTCTGGTAAAAATTCTTAATAATTGCTAGAATAATGATCATCATAGTCCATTATTACATTGTCATCCCTATTAATTTATATAACTTTGTTCATTTGTATCGTAGGGCTGATTATTTTGTCGGTTTTGATAAAACCAAACCAAACTGTTTACCCAATTAACCGGCTTGAAGTAATTTGGTTAAGCAACCAAATTATAATTGATAACCAAATCGACCAATCTAAACTAATTCGATTTCGTTTGGTTTTAACCTAAATAACCAAAATAATAAATAATGCTTTCTATCATTAATAGCATTTATTCTTTATTGTTTGTTCTAATTATTTTCAAGTTTTATTGATGAAATAAAATTTTTTAGCACACATTTAGGGATAATTACAAACTTATTATGAAAAATTATATGAACAAATGTTCTAATTTGAGATATTGTATAATAGGTTAACAATATATAATATATTAAGCTTCCATCTCAATAAATAAATTATTTTTAATAAATTGAACTAAAATAATAATTGTATAAACCTTTGATATATATCATGATGACTTAAAATAGATAATAAATATACAACATTGAAGAAAAGAACGAAGAAAGTGATGTAAATAAGATTTTTTTATTTATTGATTTAGTTGGTTTAATTGTTTTCAATTGAAAATCGACTGATCCTACTAAACTAAGTTTAGTTGATTTTTAGTGTCATTCAAACTACAATTAAATCAAACTAGGACTGAACAGAATTGCCTAATGAGTTTGGTTCATTTGTTTGACCAAACCATGGTCACTTCTATATGGTGCATGTTTTTAATCTTTGTCGCAATCAAAACAAAAGATAAAACTTAATTAAGATCAATTGGGATATAATGACTATCTGAGCTTCTTTTTTAAACGCTATATAAGCTTAGTAATTGGTGCGGTGGACAAGGACCGGCACTACATTGAAACAAGAATAAAGAATCGGTCATGTAGTTGCTGATTACGAAGAATAAGGTTCTCTTGTTAATTATTAATATTTGTGTACTTTTTATATAAAGCAGCTTTTCTATGGCCCCAAATACGGAGATGAAGGTACAAATAGGGGTGATAAACAAGAGCGAGCCGAACTCAACTTGTATTCGAACTAAACTCAAGATCGAACGAGTTTTGAACATACATGTACGAGTTCATCTCGAATATCTTTTATGTATTCAAGTTCGACTCGAGCTCAATTAAAAATCAAAAGTACCTCACTTAAAAAAATAAGGTTAATGTAGATTGCACCCACAACCTTAAGGTCATCAACTTGAATACTTACTATCTCAACTATCTCACTTCTTTGTTATTATATTGTGTGTGTGTGTCTATATATATATATATATATATATATATATATATATATATATACTATATTATTATATTATTTTATCAAATCGAGTTTGAATTGAGCTACGAGGCAAGTTCGAGTTATAACCGAGTCGATTCGAGTCGAACACGGCCTTGCTCAAGTTTGGCTCGTAAAATTCGAGTTCGAGTCGAGTCGAGTCGAACGCTAAATTCTAATGAGCTGCCTCACTTAATTAGTAACCTTAGAAAGGTAAAGATGTGGCATGCATATAATAATACAAGATAGCCAAACGATGATATAATAATACAAGCTGCATATATATATATATATATATATATATATATATATATATATGCTTTTAAAATAATGTAATTTATAATTTACAAAGTAACTTTAATTATTTCGTTACTTGGATCTCAACTACGTCATATATGGAACATCGTCCTCGGAATGGTCCATTAGTACTTTCAATAAACTTTAGACATGTAAAGAGTACCCTACATGATCTTAAATTTAAATTGAATAATAATATATGTAAAATTATACAAAAGCATATGTTATATATGTATGCCATAAGCCCATAATATCTCCTTTTAACAATTTTGAAATCTCTTCTTGGGAATAATTTTCTTCTCTTTTTTAAAGAATACCTTCTTGGAATGCTAGACGATAATTAGTGCGTCTATTAGGATTCAACGATGAAAAGCAGCTTATTACTGAAACTTAAACTTGGTCGTTAAAAAGTTCCTCACAAATTGTTTTTACTTAGTGCGAATTTTCAGGCTGTAAGTTTAGACCCATGATGCACGAATCGGCCGATTCGACCCTAGGTATGATTTTTATTAAATTATTTAAGCATGGGTAAAATGGTAATTTAGATTTTAAAAACCTAAAATCAAACCCGCTCCCCCCACGCCGCCGCCGCCCCGTTTCCACCTTCTGCTGTGCTCCCCGACTCCGGGCTCGCCGCCGACCTCGCAACGTCGCCGCCGACATGTGGCCAGACCGAATCGGGCTGTGACGCACGAATCGCCGCCGGCTCTGGGCCGCCGACTGTTCGTCCAACCGGGCTACCGATATCCTCCGACATCGCCGTCTGCGAGACTCGACGCCAACCGAGTCGGCGGGCGGCGGCGGCGACAGGGGTAACGAGTGGCATTCTCGTAATAAAAGTTGACTCGAGTCTAACTCGAGTCAAAAATAATAATTAATTTTAAATAATTTAAAATATATATTTAAAAATATCAGAAACTATAATACACAGAATAATATCAAAATAACACCAATACCCAATTTTAATATATTTATATTATAAATTGTCAAATTATTATATATGACCGATTAAATTAATTTGGACCGATTCAACTGAACCGATTCTTGGCCGATTCAGACCGATTCCGATTCTGATTCCGACTCCCTAGAAAACCGATTCCGATTCATGAAACCATAGTTTAGACCAAACGGCTGGTTTCGTATTAGTTTTCCGTTCGCCCGAAAGCAGCCTGGACCATTTCACAGCCAACGTTTTCGGTGGACATCACAAACATTTAGCGTTTGTGGGCCACAAAAGAGTTGGTCTGAACTTGATGGGTTAGCTAGTAGCTAGGGTACACAATGGGCTAAGCAATGTGGGCCTTCTTTTTAGGTTGAAGAGAGAAATATACACGGGCAGAATGAACTAACGCAATTCGATTTTCACCTCTCTGACTTGTATTTTAAAGTTCATAGAAAGTTTTGAGTTTTTTTCTTTATATTAAGCGGATATTTTTAACTTTGAAGATTGGTTTCTGGTATAAACTATAATATAATAGGTAAACTACTAATTAATAGCAAGGGAATTTGCACGGTCAACAACTAGTTATATAATAGGTTATTGTTATAGCCCGCGCATTGCTAACTTACAATTATTTTTACAAAGTACACATTTGATAATATTTAAAATTAAATTAATAAATAACTGATTATATATGGAGTTTGTATTAGTAATTTAACATGATTATTTTATGAGTTTTTTACCCGAAAAGGGAAGGAATTTTTTTGATTTTTAGTTGGGAGATGGGAGAAGTAAGCATAATTACAGGAAAATATGGAGATTTTTGAATTACTTAAAATACCCTCATTTTAAACAAAAAACTAAATTCATCAAAAGTTTTAAAATTTTTTTAAAAAAGCCTGCCTAGGCGGCCAAACTAAGCCACCCAAGGTCGAGGCAAGCCGATCTTGTTGCCTTTGGCCTTGGGTGGCCAAATATGCTAGGCGAGACCTGGCTGCCCCAAGCCATGGGCGGCAAGGGGCCGTAGAAAAAGTTGGAGGGTCATATTGTCGTTATAAAAAACTCTTTTCTAGTTATTATGCTAAATCATCCTACCACCCGTTAATATAAAAAATATCACCACTTTTTTGATAAAAAACTCTTATTTTAGACGTTGATGTTATGTTTATCAATTTGGTATATTTTATCAGATAACTTGATGTAGTCATATTTATCAAATGTCATGTTTATCAATTTTTATACTATCATGTTTAGTAAATTTTTATTATATTTTATAATTGTCTTATGAATATTATGTTTATCAATTATTTGTAGATAATTAGAGAGCATAAAAGAAGCTGATAAATAAGATTAGAGATTTACATACATAATATTTTAAATGTATCTTTATTACGATTTTTTTATAATTAATAAAACCATTAAGTGTAGTCCCCACATAAAAAGAAACCTTGGTTAATTTATTTAATTTCTTCATACATGTCATGTATATTTTGTGCATACATGTATGTTCATCAGCTCCCAACGTATTTTGTGTTGTCCGGTCTGTTAGTATGGCCATAATGGTGGCTGGCCGAGGGGTTGAATTCTAAAAGAAAACATCAGCCAGGTGTGAACGTTAAATCAGATTCTTGGTTTTTATGAAAATTTGGTATTGGAAATTTTCTGTTATGGAATGTCTATCTTTTATGTTTATCCGTAATCGCATGTTATGGAATGATTATTTTCATTTTCATTTGGAAGACATTTAATTGCATTTCCATTATACACACTAATCTCTAAACTTGCATTAATAAAATACAATGCTACAATAAAAAACATATTCTAGGGTAAAAGGAAACTCCTTCCTCAGTAACTTAAGCACATATGGCATAGAGTGGGAATCTGTGTTGACTTGGGAAATAAACCTAAGGTGGGCATCTGAGCATCTGCTCCATTGTTGCTGTCTCTTAGCCGGATGCTTTGTGCAGAAATCAGAGATGTGAGAAGAACACTTCTCTCAAGCAATGGGTATGGTTTTAATGGTTTCAAGGGCCTTACTTTGCCCTGTACCTGAAAATAGAATGTTTGTTGCCAGCTCACAAGCATTCATTGAGTTGTCAGTTCTGACAATTTCTTTCTTTTCATCTTCCCATCACTCGCTGGATGCTATCTTCCACAATCACTAGTTCTTAGAAGCAGTCAGTGGAAATTTTTTAACAACGCCGCCTTATTTTACTTCCTATTTGTGCCACGTTTGTAATAGGTCGTTCATTAACCATCTACTCAAATATGAAAGTTAACTGGGTTCATGCCCAAAAAAACTCAATTAACTTCACAATAAAATCAGGTTGACAAAATATAAAAAATACACATGTATAAAACCACTAAATACCCATTGCAAAAACTCAGTTGAAATAATTTGAAAAATTCACATACACAAAATTTTATTTTTCATTATATATTAATTTAAAAACTTAATAAGAACTTATAGAAAAATGCAAATGGTATAGCCCAAAAAGCCTACATGCATAATAGTATATATTCCATTATATATTAACTTGATAACTTAATAAAAATTTACAGAAAATTTGAGATGGTATAACTTAAAAAACCCACATACATAAAATTATATATTTCATTATATAATAATTTGAAAACCTAATAAGAACTTATATATAAACCCAAATGGCGTAACCCAAAAAAAACCCACGTGTACAAAATTATATATTTTATTATATACTAACTTGAAAACCTAATTAAAACTTATAGAGAAATTCAAATATTGTAACCCGAAAACCCACATCCACAAAAGTGTATATTCCATTATATACCAAGTTGAAAACCTAATAAAAAGTTATAGAGAAACTCGGATAGTTTAACCCAAAAAACCACATCCACAAAACTATATATTTCATTATATACCAACTTGAAAACCAATAAGAACTTATGGAAAAACTCTAATGGCCTAACCCAAAACACCCATATGTACTAGATTCTATCTATTAATACACATTCACTTGAAAAACCCAATTAAAGCTTATAAAGAAACCAGAAGAGTGCAACTTGTAAATCCACATTTACTAAATTTTATTTTTAAATATATTAATTTAAAAACCCAATAAGAACTTATGGAGAAATTCTGTTGATATAAATCAAAAAACTCTTGTGTGCGAAATTATCTTCTATTACCTATTAACTTGAAAATCCAATAAGAACTTACAGAGAAACTTAGATTAACAAAACTCAAAAAACTCACATGTAAGAAATTTTATCTTTTATTATATATTAACTTGAATACCCAATTATAAATTATAAAAAAAATCAATTTACATAACTCGAAAAACCCACACGGATGAAATTTTATCTTCTATTATATATTAACTTAAAAACTCAAGAATAATTTATATAAAAATTCAGTTGGCATAACTCAAAAAATCCACTGGAAAAAATTTTATATTCCATCATATATTAACTTGAAAACTCAATAAGAACTTATATAAAAACTCGGTTGGTATAAATATAAAAACACATATAAACGAAATTTTATCATCTATTATCTATACTTGAAAAACGAATAAAGACTTCTAGAGAAACTCAGTTCACATAATCAAAAAATTCACATGCACGAAATTTTATTTTCCATTATATGTTAACTTAAAAACTCAATAAAAACTTATTGAGAAACTTAGTTCACATAACTCAAAAAACCCATATGCAAGAAATTTTATACCCAATATTAACTTATATATACTAGAAGATACAATTTCATTCATGTGTGTTGTCTGAGTTATGTCAACCTAGTTTTACTATAAGTTATGGGGTTTTCTAGTTAATACATAATGAAAGATAAAATTTCGTATATATAGATTTTTTGAGTTACGTGAATTAAGTTTTCTATAAATTTGTATTTGATTTTTCAAGTTAATATATAATGAAAAATGAAATTTTATGTATGTGTGTTTTTTAAGTTATGCCAACCAATTTTCTTCATAAATTCAAATTAAGTTTTCAAATTTATATATAATGAAAATAAAAATTTAGTAGATGTGGGTGTTTTGGGTTACACCATCTGAGTTTCTCTTTTATGTTATTAAAATTTCAAGTTAATATATAATAAAATATATAATTTTGTGCATGTTAGTTTTTTAGGTTACGCCATCCAAGGTTCTCTATAAGTTGTAATTGAGTTTTCAAATTGATATATAACAAAATATATAATTTTATGCATGTAGGTTTTTTAGGTTATACTATCTAAGTTTCTCTATAAGTTCTTATTAGGTTTTCAAATTGATATATAATAGAATATATAATTTTGTGCACATGAATTTTTTGGATTACACCATCTGACTTTCTCAATAAGTTTTTATTGGGCTTTCAAGTTAGTATATAATAGAATATATCATTTTGTGCATGCCGATTTTTTAGGTTACACCATCCAAATTTCTTTATATGTTCTTATTAGGTTTTTAAATTAATATAATGGAAGACAAAATTTCGTACTTGTGTTTTTGAGTTAAGCCATCTGAGTTTTTTTATAAGTAAATGAAGCACAAAATAATTGGGCGTGACTAAAAATTTTTCGAGAATACATGAAAAAGCTCATACATAAAATTTCTTAAAAAATTTGAATACATAGAAATTCAATTTTCTTCAATGTTTTACATTCTGGCGTCAGGGTTTACCTCTATAGCCTACTCATGAATTTGGAGCATTTCTTTTTGCTTCCAGAGCCGCCTATTAAGTCATAAAAAATGCCATCCATGCTTGAATGCTTGAATGCAATGATGCTATTTAGAGCATTTCTTCTTTCCAACTTTGAACGCAATGATGATGTGTGATGCATAGATTTGCATCTTCTGTAATTATACATACAGGTAGGTCTATTGCTAGTGCTTGGTAGAGGTACCCGCAAAAGTTCTTGCTGGAGTACTTTTGGTGGATTACTTCTGGGAGAAGGTTTGGCCCCGTTATTAAAGGGGCATGCACATTGCTTACAGTGGCTGCCGGGTCGGACTACATATATGTATGAGTCCGGTACATATCACACTAATACGATAACAGGTTAATAATATATATATACGAATAATATTTTATCAAAAATATTAAATAATATATCATTTAAATTCAATTTTTGTTTAAACACTAATAGATATTAAATTAAATTTTATACAATTGACGAATGAAATAATAATACCTACATCTCACATCTAAAAGTAAAATTATTTTGTATATAAATATGATAATTATTAAATTTTATATTATAATAATTATTTTTTAAATTTATGATAATAAACATCATTTTTGTACTAATATAAATTTAGAGGCACCTCGTTATATCCAAGGAAAAATAAAAAAATTAGCATTTTTAAAAACTATTATATACCTTACAAGAATTTTAAAAAATTGTGGATGTATAAATGGTAAAAGATAAATGTAAAGTAAAAACAAAGGGAAAAAAAGAAGAAGGCTATTATCCACTTTATTTTTGCGCTATAAACTATAAAAGAATGATAAAACTCATCTAAATATGGGTGTAAGAAGTATGTAGATAGCATATTTGATTGTATTTAGAGTATATATGGATATTTTTAATTTTATAAATCATTAAAATGATCAAAAAATCAAGTGTGTCGGATTTGTCAAAAACCAATATGCATCGGCCATATCGCGATGCATCCTGAAAAACATATAAGGCTCTGTCAAAAGATTAATGAACTTAGTTGTTGTATTTTCGTACATGGCAAGCTCGGAAGGGGAACGCAATTAATCTCCATGGAAATAACATTTTTGAATATATATATATATCATGGGAGAGTAATATAAATATCTCACATATATGTACACATTCTTATAGTACATCTTTTTCCCAAGGATTATAAGTTGATCTATGTACAAAGATGGTTGGTATAAACCATTAAGAAAAGGAAACAATCAAGACAAGAGCATGTGTTGATTGGTAAACCTTGATAAAGGAGGACCTTCTATGCATCCGCAAGCGGCAGCCTAAAGCTTCATCCAGTAGTGGCCAATATTCCTCACAGGAAAGACAAAACGGTGCAAGCCAGAATGAAACAAACTGATAAGGGAAAGTAGAGCTTATGGATTAATATCATTGAGATATAACCCTTTAATTTCATCCTTGGCTTGAAGGTAGGTCCAATGAAGATCCCTCAACCACAATGGCTGGTGCATTGATACACAATGAGATTAGCAAGACACTATATGCTAATAATTTTGAAGTTTTGCACTTCGTTTACTGAAGTAAAACCAGTATGAAGCTATCTCAGACTGAACAGCCAGCTATATGTCTTCTCCTCCACCAGACCATTTTGTTGTCTTTTAAGCTTGGCGGGCTATACTGGTCATGTCTTATCCAGTACAGTAATAAACAGTTCGCCAAGAGTCTTTTTCATTTCTTCTTTCTCTTCATGAAAGGAGTGTGTAATGAGTTGACGACCAGCAATCCTCTTTCTTTGTCTTCAAATAACAAACGTCTCGAGGTCTTGAAGTGGCAATGAAGGGGAGAAAGAAGAAGAGATCAGTAAGAAGACGGTAGGAAATTAATAAATCTTTGCCCGCATAGGCCTATCAAGTACATTTACACATTCAATTTTCTTCGTTAAAGAGTTTACATAGGACCATGTCTAGATACAGCACTTCCCCTTTCTTTTGAAATTAAGCTCGTACTAATTAGTTTCCTTCTCTGCGACTACTAAGGATTTTTACGTAAATCTGCATCTTCTTAATTGCATGTTGGAGCTGGAATCTAGTCTGCTTGAGCTGATTTCGGTCTAGCTAGCCCAACTGACTATTTCATTGTTATAGATAAATTGAAAAGAAAAACAAATTACTAATCATTTTTTATCTTATGGGTCATTTTCAGGATTGTAGTTCTCGCAGATATGCACTTCCAACTCTATGTTTATCCAATAAGATCAACAATAATAAAGAAACAATGAGCAGGGGAAGGTTGAGATCAAAAGAATAGAGAACCCAACCAGCGGGCGGGTTACCTTCTGCAAGCGCAGGAATGGACTGTTAACGAAGGCCTATGAATTGCCTGTGCTGTGTGACGCAGAAGTTGCGGTTATTGTCTTCTCCAACCGTGGACGTCTCTTTGAGTATGCAAATAACAGGTACGTATATATATGTTCATAGTTGTGTCACTATTATAAAATAATAATTTTTGTACCATCCTAGTATAATTTCTCAATGCATGGATGCTTTCTTTTTGTAATTTTAGCTCATTGGCTTTGTAGTTCTTGGGATCTTTTTATACTGGTTTCTTCTATTTTTTTATTAAACTTAGAAAAGTTGAAATTTCCATTTTTCACATATTTCAATACTTTGGCTTCTAAGCTTTTATAACATTTGCTCATCTATATCCTGCAATATATACCTACATCTACATCTATATACATAGAAGTAATAGCGAGAGAAAATAAAGATTTTAGCCTGTCCATCAAAACACCTCTCCCCTCCCCCTCCCACCCCCCACCCCCCTGCAAACCATATTCATTTCTATTTTGAGCAACCATACCTAGCAATAAGGGCGAAGTGTATGTTGTATGCTAGGCTTTCAGTTTTGTCTTATTTTTATGATTTTTTAATCTCTTTTTCAGATGTAAACCCAAGATCTCATATATGATGTAGATAGATGGGTAAAAGTTAAAGATCAATCTGTCTACAGGGACTGGAAGGATTCAGCTCAATAAATTCACCATCTTGAATCTGCAACAAAATTTTCCAGCATTGATCATTTTTCCTATTTAATTTCAAACTTAGAGGCGCATCAACCATTTCTCTTATCAACTTCCTTTTTTCTATTTTTATTTTATGAACTTCACCAACTTAGAGAGATTTATAATTATTTTGTCTTGATTAATTAAAAGGTTTTTACTAATTAATTAGCTCAATTTTATCTAAAAAAAATCATCAATAATATACAAATTTAAGATCGAAATTCTAGTGTTAAATTGTTTGATCTTTGATCTACGGCATGCATTTTTATTTTATTTTTTGGCACTCTAATATTTAGCTATGGAGATTGAATCTTTGGCCGAAGCAGGTTGATCATTGTATAAATGATTGGCCTTTAATTTATATATGTCCTTATCCCCATGAGATATTATATATACATACTCATGTTTACGTATATCATGAATTCACTGTTGGGATTTGTTGGCTTGTGATCTATTGTGTTGAGCAGTGTGAAGGCGACAGTGGAGAGATATAAGAGACGTGTGCCGATGCTTCACATCTCGGATCTGTTACAGAACTCAATGCTCAAGTATGGATTAATGCTACTGCACTCATTTTACTGCATGCATAGATCATAGATACATCTACATAAACTACGTGCTTTTTAGTCTCATCAAAATCTAATTAAATAGGCTCTTCTGGTTGTTCTCCGATTAAGAATTCTTGTTTAGGCAATTCAAAGGCTTGGGCACGACTTCATTGCTAACCATGGAGTTGATTTGGGTGACTGAACGGCCAAAAATTTATATGATTGCGTGTAATTAGACTCATGATATAGTGAGATTAACATATATAAATGTTGTTGTGGCAGTATTACAAAAAGGAATCCTCAAGGCTTCGTCAGCAAATCGGACTTCTGCAAAGTGCCAATAGGTGATTAATTATATAATGATGACATAATATCTGTTAACTAATTTGTTTTCGTATTGTAGTTTGTAAATACCCAACACTGCATTGTTATGCATTATTGAGCTACAATATTGTACAGTCATCTAATGGGAGAATCTCTTAGCTCCATGTCTATCAAGGAGCTCAAGCAGCTGGAATCAAAACTAGAGAAGGGCATCAGCCGAGTTAGATCACAAAAGGTTATGACATGTACCAATTATCAGTTTCTGAATTTAGATAATAGAAGTTGGCATACTAATTTCAAGCTTTGTGCTTCCAACTTCTAAATAAATATAATTTTGCATTTTTAATTTGTTCTTTTGGCAGAACGAGCTGCTTCTTTCTGAAGTAAAGTACATGAAGGAAAAGGTACCTCGTCTGCGACTCTGAACTCGTATTATTAATCATTGTTAGTTAGTTTGATGCATTAATATTTTTTTCTATATATAGTTCCATGTACAAGCCTATTCATGAACTATATATATAGTTCATTGTTAGCTGAGTTCCTGATAATAAATTGTGCATGAATGATCCTTCGGAATTTTGCAGGAGATTGACTTGCAGAACGATAACATTTATCTCCAAGCTAAGGTGTTCTTATTTTTGCTCTGTTTAATTAATTGTTTTTTTCCTCAGTGATTAATGATTAATATTGTTATTACATATACTATGTGTATATATATCATATATATACATACACACACACGACAGTGTTCTAAGTTATAAAAATTCCATTACATTCTGTGTGCTAAAAGCTTAAACATTGTGCAGAAGCTAGCTAACTCTCATCACTGCATACACAGATTACTAATTAAATTCATTGATTGTTATTGATAGACATCTGAAAAAGAGAGAATGCAACAGCAACAGACACCAAATTTGCTTTACTCGGAATGTGAAATAACGGCCCCCAATCTAAACCAATTCAATCCTCATAATTTTCTACGAGGGAATCACCAAGAGCAAATTACATCTCTTCAACTTAGGTAAACTTGTTCATCTCATCCCTTCTACACTCTGATCCAACTCAAAAGCTAGTGTTGCGATTTATTTGAGCCCGGTTTTAACATAATTAGGTCCATTCAAGTGAGGGTTAGGGGACAAAAAGCCCATTGGTCGGTCCCTGGGTATTTGGTCTTTTGCTTCCTTCTAAGAGGAGTATTGCCAACCCCTTTCATGAGAAAAATGAGAATGAACTTAATTTTCACTCTTTGATAAATCTCAAATCACATCTCTAATTATTGTTCTTATACAAATTCTAATAGCCTTTATACCTTGATGGGCCCAACGGCCTTGCGTATTTTTTCCCAAGTCAACAGCCAAGTGCATTCATTCATGGGCTAAAAATATATCGTAATTACAATTTATGGAGAGCTGATTAGATCTTACTACAACAAATTAGTACTCTATATATTAATACCTAAAGAGTTTCATCATATATATACACATACTTAGTTTTGAGTTATGTACGTATTTTATTTTATTTCTATGTGCAGATGACGTTGGCAGCCCTAAAATGAGTTTGGGCTCATTGCTTGTTCTCGTCGTAGACTCATAAATTAGTAATGCATGACCCAAAGATTGCGAGGTAAGATATATGCCGATCAGATCTGCGAATGGTGTTAGTTGTACGTCATAAAATAATTTTCATGTTTCGACTTGGCATCGCTGTTTCCTAAATCCAGTATTCGTACTCTTGGAGGTATTAAACTGGATATATCAACTTCCAAATCAATTGTGGAACTGGAATCGGCAGGGGGTGAATCTTTCCAGCATGGGCCAGCGTCTGGGCTTTATAAGTTGTCGGATTTTGGCGTGGAAATATTTTCTGCTGCAAGCCTCACCGCAAGTATTTTCAAAGTGCCGTGGGTTCAAAAAATAGATTACCGCTGTTGGATATTGTGAAAACATTCCCGGTTGGTATAAAACAAGTATTTTTTCTTCTTCCCCATATCTTCACCCATCCATCCTCCAGGCTTGGTCGACATAATTTTACTCTGCCAAGAGGAAAAGATGTTAAAGCTTATAGGAATTGTAAAATTCCAGTTAGTAAATTACAAGTCTGATGGAGTAAGGAAAACATCTCGGTCACCTACGAAACAAATAAAGAGTCTTTCTGAGTCACTATTGTAAATTCACCATTAGGGGAATTCTATAAAAGACCGAAAGCGGGAAATTGCAAGGCATTAGAAAATCAATACAATTATTTGTTTCGTTCTGATTCTCGTCTCCGAGTTGTCAGGAAAATATGGCAGGAACCCATCTTTGGTTCTCTCGTTTGAGTTCTTCACGACCTCAACCTCGTCTTCGCCATTACAGCTTTGTTCAGGATTCACGGAAGGTTGACTTATCTGAAAAATCAATGGCTCCTACCTAGCAATATTCCCCAGTGCAGAAAGGCAAGGAACCAATGGATCGACCACTGGAAGATCCTATCAGATTTCTGCAAGTTTAGTCCATTACAATTTTTACAGCTGAAAAGTTATAAGCCACTGGAGTGTCTCGTTGTGGGCTTTGTCTTTTTTCTGAAAATAATTTGCCATTTATTTATTGAGCCTACATCTTGTCGCTACTACCAGCCACCCACTTGCCCCAAAAATATATAATCGAAAATTCAGACTCCACAAGGAATACAGCTTTGTTGTGTATTCGAAATCAACCGAAATCACCTTATTTGACGACAACATTGAACAGCACTCGTTAATTATTACATCTCATCTGAAACCCCAACAACGAGTGCAATTAAAAACTACAAACAGACCTCTCATCAGCAGCCTTCAACAACAATAGTGGGTCCTTAACCACTTTTATGCATGGCTGCTTCCACACATCACATACAATTCTGGCCTATAATTCTATGGCACAATCATATGTCAATATCTCTATGCATATAATAACAAGTATATATGGAGTGATGGCATGGATTTAGAGCTGAGCAAGCCGGCTAATGTCAACTGGGTATGCATCAGAATTTGATTGAGCTCTGTAAGCTCTCCTCCCAAACAACACATTCACTTTCTCAGTGGGGTGGAATGCGTCCCAAAACACATATGCGTCTCTGTTTGGACAAGGAGTTTGGAACGGCAAGCATGTTATCTGCCCATTGTTCCTACCCACACCACAACAACCGGAATTTGTATTTGTAAGCCCTGTGAACAAAGTTACATCAACAACATGTTAGCTTATTCCCTGCTAAAAAGAGTTTTATATCTAATTATTACACGATTAACATATATATTAGCAGAAAAATTAAGGGTGAATAGAAAAGATTACCATATTGTGGAGCGCGTTGAATGATACTTTGGAAAATTCCATAGCCGTTAATATAAGTGAATTTAGCTCCTTCTAAATTGTTGTTCAAATCATTTACCAGGGATATGATCCTGTTATTGAAGAGCTGAATGGCATTGTTGATGGGCGCCACACAAGATGCACCATTGGGACTGTACCGAGCCAGTTCACTCGGGCTGCACCCGACCTGCCCAACTCCTATGATCGCCACTTTCCTCGCCCCATAATTGTACAAAGACTGCCCAACAAAATTAGTGACGATAAATTTATCGATAAATCGTACTTATAGACTAATTAATAATCGTGAGATTATTAGGTACCCTCAATTGTTGTGCATATTGTTGGATGAGAATATTAGCGTATTGCTGAGGAGTGTATTGGCGACTTGAAGAGTAGTATTGGGGCATGAAGTAGTTGTTAAGATAGTCATTGCTGCCCATGCCCACAGTGTAGATACACCTGCTTAGATAATCTGCAGCAGTGTCTTCATCCCCTAGCAAGTCCACTATCACATCCACCGCCCTCCTGTAATTCTGAACTTGTCCATTCATGCTGATCCGGGCACCCTGTTCACCACAGTTGATGCAATAATTGTCTCGTTAAATTTGCGATAATCACTAATATGGTCTAAGATTTCGACGATAACATGATAATTACCGAGTAATTTAACAATTGAAGTAGATTTTAAACTCACCAACTGTCGGCCAGTTTCATCTCTGATGCCTGCAGCTGCTGAGGCAAAGTTCACTCCCCGTAAAATTTGCCGTCTGTTTGAAGTAGCATAAGGAGGAATGAAATCGTCGAAACCCAAGAGTTGAGCTGCATCAAATTAGATCGATTAACTTAGTTAAAAAATTAAAGAGCTAACAATTAATTACTACATATATATATATCTATATGTAGAATTTACGTGAATATATATGCATGTACCGTTTTCACTTAATTTCTTTGAAATTCAGAGTTGTCTTTCACCATATTATGTATGGATTACTACGGTTAAATTTGGGAATAATATATATATGTACCTTTCATCTAATTGAAGACTATAAATTAAGATCACTGATGATTGATCTAGAAAGGCTTTCAGAAATCATAATCATGAGTTAATGGGCCAGTAGAACCAAGCTAATTAATCTCAAGAAGGGACGGTATTAAAGGAAGAATTCTTGATACAATACTGCAACATTTATTTAAGGAAAAAGGCATGGAAGCCAATCATGCACATGGCTTGTTATCTTCACATTAAAGAGATGCTAACCTACCCCCATCTCCTTCATCCTATTCACGCACTTCAAAAGCTTATCTCTTATCTCTTATCATGCGTGTCGGTGTGGTCACCATAAAATTTTAGAATATGATTTACCATTTACTAATTTCTCATATATATATATATAAAATCGGCTATCAACTTGGATTATTTATTGCAAACTTTTACTTATAATTAAGCTTTGTATGTGGACTGACACGGGTCATACAAAACCAAAGTAAATGAATATGACTTTCACATCTATAAGTTTTTGGTCTGTCACCCTTGGAGATCCTATCAACAACAATTTTGTATTTGGTGTTTCTCTCAATGGAGTTATCGGGATCTCCTTGCAGTTTTAATAACGCCGTCTCTATATATATGGCTGGCGCGCGGACATTACATTATTACTAAGCTGATACTCCAAGCAAGCTAGCAAAAAGTGAAAAACGTTCAATAAATTATCTATTTATATTTTTCCACCACTCTTTTTTCTCCTTAATTAAGCTCTGTTTTCTAGAGGTTATTTTGATCTAAATTAATTAATAAAGCTGGAGCCGAGCAATTTAGTTTCCATATTTTTTACTATCCTTCAAATTTATGTTCTAATAATTATGAGGAAATTATCACGCTTTAATGCCCAAGAGCGTATGAGTCCTACGCGTGGAGCACAGATTTGAGCATATAGATCACTACCACACTACTTGCTTTACCACCGATCAGACTCAAGGTTGACATGAGTAGCTTAGCTTTAGAGCTAACATGAATGACTAAAAATTATGCATGCACAAGAAGAGATTTAGGCTTGTGTATATATCTATGAATGAGCTAACCAAGGTTACCTATAACGTCGACAGTAGTAAGGCCATTGGAGAACCTCCCAGTAGGACCAGCCGGAAAATCTATCCCATAAGGCCTATAGTTGGCCCTCGCCAAAGATGCAATGTTGTTATTGTTACCATTGTCCACCAATGAGTCACCAAAAATGAAGTAGCATGGCACTTGAGCATCTGATTGAGCCACGGCAAGGAAAGTACTCCAAATCAGTAACAGAAATTGCACCATACCCACTCTCCTTGCTAGCTTGTCGACTGCAGCCATAGCTAGCTCAGGGAGGGAAAAACTTTAACAGCTACTACTCAAAGGAGTGACTTAGCAGTGAAGAGAGTAGAAGAATGGTGTGGTGACTTGAGGAAGAGCATGGAAAGAAATGTATATATATAGAGAACAAGAGATGACACTAGAACTGTCGAAGAAGGCTTTGTGACAGCTTTTACAGTTGAGAGAGTTGGTTATGGCATTGAATACACGCGGGCTAGCGTGGACTGACCAATTCTTTGTTTTCTTCGCTTTATAGTTAACATACAAAAAATGAAAAGTTATCTTCAAAGGCTGATGTTTAGCTGTTTTATGTAATGATGCACATTATGGTGTATTAAACCCAGATCGCATCTCTGAATTAGGCGGGAGAACAACTAAAAATAGAAGCAAGGAGTCAACATATCAGGCGTTGGCTTTGGACGAGCAAGATATTTGTTTCTTTGGTCTCTAACAAGCTCATTAGGCTCAAGATTTTGCTAATTAGCATAGTTGACTAGGAAAAGCTGGTATTGACTATTGAGTCTCATATTCATTGAGCACACCATTTTCTATCTAGTACGAATTCCAAACTGTATGCCGACCGGCTCATGTATGTCGACCGGCTGCAATGCCACGGTTCGTCCTCGTAATGATATACAATTTGTCAACCATGGTACCCATCTACTCTTTGAATTTTTTTTCAACGCACAGTACGTACTTTGAACTATTCCAAAAGAAATATATATGTGATCCAGTGCATCTATTAATCTAGACTTTACCAACATTGAATTGAATGCTATACACTTCATGTAATTTAAAAAATTGCATTCGCAATTTTGCATTATCAATCTAGTTGGTACATTTTCCCTGTCCATTTTAATCATATAAATATAGAGAGAGAGAGAGCGAGAGATCAGCCTAGCGCAGAAACGTGGATCAGCCCTGTAAACACCTTAGTTATCATGTTGAAGAAACGTTCATGATGTGATTGCATTAATGGATATCAATAGGGGGAGATAGATTTGTGCATCACTTGCCTGCCCATTAATTAGCTTAAACATTTTATAACATGGGTGGGGCCCTGATCACATCCCAATATGCTGTCTTCACCGACGTCTAACTAAGTCAGCTGCATCATTCCTCTGTGCCAAGTTATTTAACTTTTCATGATCTTCTCAGAAATTAAAGATCAGACAAGTAATTTGCTAGCTGCTACTTCTTTCTCCATTGATCTAGGCATGCAAATGTATTTAAGCACTGGCTCCAACTACCATCAAGATATTGTCCAGGTCAAGCAGGTAGCAAAATACTAATGTATGTGCAAATATAAATTAACATATATGTGCTCCTTTAATTTCAATAGTAAATATTAAGCCTTCACTTTATCGATATGTAAACAAGGTTGACGATGAAAACTTATATATACCATAGGCTGATGATCATCAGTATATCTACACCAACAAATTTGTTTATCCACAAAATAGGTATTAGAACAATTAGATCATAAATAACAGACAAAAAATCAAATAAACAAAAGCATACGCTGAGCAGCACAGATCTTTCCATGTACTGGAAAGTCAGGGCCATACATTTCTTAGAGATCTTCCTTCAATGTTAAAATTTGTTAAAGTTACATAGAAATTTATTTTGTGCATCTAAACGGGATGTAAGGATAATATATTCCACCCCGGCAAAATTCCGAGCCTCTACATAATAGCTTTCTAGGCCGTAAACTGACATATAAAATAAAGAGAAGTAAGGTGTCAATATATAAGGCGAATTCTCAGGAAGCTCAAGAAAAGTACTAAATTCCAGAGTTACATTGCCAATACACTGAAGATTTTTTATTGTTTTAATGGCTATACAATGAAGTTGCCAATTAAAATTGCAATAAACAGTATTTGAACAGTTTTGTTGGTTCGAGAAGTGGGCCGAGAGACACGCTCTTCTGTAGTCCTGGCCCATAGGCCAAATGCTATAGTGATGCTGTAAGCCCATCAATGGGACTAACATCATATTAACCTACATTTGTTTTCCAATGTAAACGGGTAGGTTATGCACTCCCTAAGACGCTCAATCCTTTCTTATCGTCATAACTTCACATATTCACTCAAGATACGATAGACTCAATTCTGTTTTACATGTTTTGCTAAGAATTTTCCCCTTCCATGGTAAATAGATCTTGGAACGTCACATAGAAATAACAATGTATTTGAATAATCATGAGTCCCAGACGACGAAATTTTCAATATACTTGTTAGTTGAGAAATACAAATTAGTAGACAAGATATCATCTCATGTGTGGTTTATATTAAAGTATAAACTTTAATTTTATAGATATTGAATAAAGAGATAGATTATAATAATATGATATCTTAAAGATAAACTCCAACTTTAAAGATAAGTTCGAATTAAATTAGATAGACTATAATGATTTTTTTAATATTTTTTATGTATTTTGATTTGTTGAATCTCCTATTTTTTGACATTTTTTTATTACTAAGTGTTAATATAAGTTAAAATAAGCATCATAATAAACCTCATTGTTTGCGTATGTTCAGATCTAGGCCCGAGTACTGCATATTGGAATCATGGATATATACCCATAACCCAAGGGCAGATCAATTGCACTTGTAATTAAATATTATGAAGTTAAACAAATGCAAGATTGAAGTCTAGCATGGCCACGGATACTTCAAATGGGACAGAATCTAAGTATCTAACAGCACAAGTCTTCAGTGCTTGTATTGGAACCCAGAGAGATTTCCGTGAACTTCAATGCCCCCTATCTAGCAATGCGGTACGTCGAAGATAGGACCTTGGTTGTTGATGCTGATTTTGTAATGTACATAGATTGTGGTTTTGGTCACCCCACAAAGCGATGAAGAAGCAAGATGATGATAATGGTTGCCTATTTCAGTTCCTTCCCATGTAGGGAACTAGTCACAGATGCAGGCGCTGTGGTATATACCAGCCCCACCCATAAAAGTGAAAAGGGGATGTCCATGATTTAGACAGGCAAACTTTTGAATACATGTCATAGTTTTTTGGGGGGAATTTACGTTTTGCCAATTGGGTAAGAAAGCGGGAATAACAAAATAGCTTCATGTTGACAAATCAAGTTGGAAGAGTCTATTCTTAAGCTAAGCATGCGCAGTATGTTATTGGGATTTTCATTTTCTCTGAGACGAAGATGCCATCTCCAGAATATGACCCAAATATGTGGTCCAACTTAATTATGCTTCAGGCATTGCCAACTTGTGATCTTCCCTTAGAAGCGCACAAGACAAATTGGAGAAACCTTCAACTCCAAATATAAACGATCCAAGAAAAGGAGTGCAATTGTATTTCTCTTTGGGTGGATCTACTTGTCAAATTGAAAGAAACAGCCAATATTACCATTGCCGACCAAAAAAAAAAGAAACCCAGAGAAGCGCCAAGAGGTTGATGGTTGGAATGTTGCTAATTGTATGCAGGCCAAGAGGGCAGCAACACTATTTATCTACGAAGTTTTGATGTATTTGGTTGTCGAAGGACATGGAACCGGCTTCTTTTTTATCCAAACCCTGTTTATTTTACTAACAAACAAGGTATTAGTGGGTGGGGGAGTAAATATATACGAAGTCAAAACTATTTTGTTAGCACCTTTTCCCAAATCGCTGTAATACGCATGGGTCTTATTAATTGGCAAATAAAACTATATTGTCACCAATTGTTTTTTTTCTATACTATTGTTGCCACTTCTTGAAACAATGATGCCTGCATTAGGTTCAGTTAACATATTTTGGTTGGAAATTACAACCTTATCGATGCTGTCATTAAGATACTATTGTAACCTTAATGTTCATTTGAGTAAATTTTCATGGAAAGATAATCAGCTATAAAGCCTTGCCATTAGGCAAAGACTATATTATTTTAAAATTGCTAATAATATACATTGAAAATATACAAAATTAATTTCAAAATTATCACTATATTATTTCTAAATAAAAATAATAAATATTTATGTAATTTTAACAAAAAATATTATTGTGTAAAATATTAAAATTAATTTTAATTTTAATAAGTAAAAATTTTTAATAACTAAAAAAAATTAATTTTTAAAGTATTTTTAATTCAAATTTAATTATAGTCTAAGTTTTTTTAATAATAAATAAAAATATGTAAATAAATAAATATATAAAAATCTAAATTGAGTATATATTATTAAGTAATAAACTTTAATTTGATAATATAATTATATAAATATATTAAAATTTATTCATATTTTAAAATTCTAAATTTAAGTACAATTATACCTCAACACTTTCCTAATAATAAATATTAATTATAGTAATGACAATAATTTTAAATTAAATAAATATTAAGGGGACAGTAAAATTATTATGGGACAAGAATCAATCACTCAAAAAACATGAAACACGATAAGATAAAAAAACTACAGTACTTTTAATGTAAGAGGTTTGATATATATACATTCTTTCTAGCAAATCATGGCCATTTTTTTACTGATTACTCAAAGTATATCCTACTTGTTATTAATTTACTTAATAATAAATTTATAGTACTCCTATGCTTAGGAATAAATTTGTTATTAAGTATGTCACTTATCCTAGGAGGTCTTCCTCCGCCAGGAGGTTAATTTGGAAAACTCTATTTATTGTGGTGTGGTGGCAGGCATTCTTATAGTTCTTAGTTTTAATATGACTCCTTATTAGCGTTATTTTTATTTACTATTATCTAAAATAACCAAGATATTAATAATATTTACTAATAACTTAACTCCCAAGAATATCTATTCCTATTAAACAACGCTCCCACTCACACCAATCATATATACAACTTAACTCAATTACTCAATATATTAAAACAAAATATATTATACAATCCCCGGTTATATAAGATAAAAAATAAACCACATATAATAAAAATATGATAATTTATTAATATTATGATTTTATATAATTTTATTATTTATATTATTATAATTGAATAATAATTATTTTATTATTTAATAATTATGTCAAGAGGTGGTTTTTATCTTAGGAGGTTCTTCGCTTTTTATAATTATAGGTGTGGGTATTTTATTATACGCCACGAGTCCAATTCGTTTAATAAATTCTGCAAAATTAGGGACTATAGAGGAGTTGTAAGAAAAAATTTTAGCTCCTCCCGAGAGTGACGCTGGTGGAGACGCCGTCGATTTCTAGGATGATCGACGGCTATAGTGGAGATGCAAGCATCGTTCCCGGGCGGAGCTAAATATGACTCTTATCCGTTCTAAATGGTGCGCTTAAATCACCTACGCAGCATCTCGTAGACCACCCGAACGGAATACTTATTATTTGACTTACTATATTCAACCCTTCCAACAGGGCTGACAAAATATAGGGACGATATATTTTAACATATTTGACAACTATTAATTGGAATGTAAATTTATAGTTGGTAACTAACCATATTCAACGCTTTCAACCCAGATGACAAATATAGGGAAAATATATTTTACAGCTAAAATAACAGATTTGATAACTATTAACAGGAATGTAGACGTCATCGTTTGACTCTTTTCTTCTTATATCAGTTATACTTTCTGGCTTATAAAAGCTCATAACATATAAATCCACATTATTGTGACGGAGAATATGAGAATTCTTTTCTTCTTCCTTTTCCATCTACTTTGTGCGGCCATTGCTCTCTCCCCACACAAACAGGTTTCCATTCATACTTTATAATAGATAATTTCTTTTCATAAGATTCCATGCGGACTAATCCTATGTGGATTTAGGTCTATGTTGTATACTTGGGAGAGCACAAGGAAACCAAACCAGCACATGAAATTGAAGATGCTCACCACTCACATCTCCTTACCATTAAAAACAGGTATTTATGTTCTAGTAGTTATAGTTTTTTTCTTAATTCACGCGTTATACGTGATTATTTTCTATTCTTTCATTTTTCTTTTTTGTCTTATGCAGTGCAGAGGAGGCAAAGGCTTCCCTCCTTTACAGCTACAAGCACAGTATCAACGGATTTGCAGCAGTTCTCACGGCTGACGAAGCCGCCAAGCTTTCGGGTAAATTACTTATTGCATCCAATCTCTTTCTGGGTCTATCACAATTCAATCTTCTTTTTTTTAAACTAATCCACGAGGACAACATTAAACAGAGGCGGAGGGGGTGGTCTCCATCATTCCTTCTCACCCAAATCAATACTCATTGCACACCACCAGGTCTTGGCAGTTCATAGAAGAGATAGAGAGAGTCCCGTTGAAGTTAAAGAAGAATTACATGCGCAAGGCCAAGTACGGCAAAGATGTCATTGTGGGAGTGTTGGATAATGGTAACGATTTCACTCAAATCCTGGCATAAATCGTATGATAAATCTAAAGAAAATATTAAGAGGGTTTGCATGGTTTTCAGGGGTGTGGCCGGAGTCACAGAGTTTCAACGACGAAGGACTTGGCCCCATACCAAAATCATGGAAAGGTATCTGCCAAGAAGGGGATGCCTTCAATTCCTCTCATTGCAACAAGTAAGCACTCCTCGGTATTTTGTAGCTTTCCATGGCATACACACATCTTTTGTAGCCAATTGTTTAAGCCTTGGTCCATAAAACCGTTACAACGTCAGGATTTACCTAACTTCGGTTATATAATGGCTTTATTCAATATATGTGATTGCTGGCTAGCATTCCGCTCACAACGTAATCCGTTGTGCGTGTAAACTTTGAAGACACGAACAGAGCACTCGAATAACAATCTAGTTTTTTTCCCTGGCCTTGAAAAAACTATCAAGTTGATTATCTCGTGACTATCAAAAGCCTGCTATGAAAATTATCTGATGGCCTTTTCTGTACTATTATAGCTTTTATTGGGACGCATCTTAGGTCAACTAGTGTTCTGAATATGGCTGTGCGGGGTTTAGCCTGTTCGTCCAAGACATGGCTCTCATCTATCCTGCCGGCTTAGCCAGGGCTCCTTGCAGAGAGGACTTACTAACATTGCACACACCCCCATACAGTAATTGGGTTTGACTGATTTTTTTTCTTTTAATTTATAAAGCTATGGATGTTAAACAGATTTTTGTGGTGCAATTTTTCTTTCCAGCTTCGCGAAGTTTGATTCGTCTGTATTCAAGTTAGTCTCACTAATTGGGTCAAGTCAGAGTTTAAGTGGATTTGGGGAATCTTGGGACCATTAGAGAATTGTCTGTATCTTTACATAGGATTGATCATGATGTAGTTTGAAGTAAAAAGGCTTTTGAAAAAAAAGTCAATTTAAGGAATATCAAAAATCTCATTTCCCTAAATACCTAAAATAAATAATTTCATAAAGAAAATAGTTGGTGATTATATAAGTTATTATCCTTTCATTCTTTATTTGCATTAGGTCTTAATAATTGTAAAAACAAAATTCAATACATGCTTTCGGTAGATGCAACATGCATCAACTCTAAGCTCGAGCAATTTAATTTTAGTCAGCTCGAGCAATTGTGGAACCTAACTTTTTTCTTTTTTGTATTGTGTGACATTGTTGGATGGATGTAACAGTGTGTCTTGACTTACACTTTGGCTGTATAGGAAGCTGATTGGTGCCCGGTACTACCTCAAGGCATATGAGGCCTACTTCGGCAAGCTCAACACCACCGCCGACTACCGGTCTCCTAGAGACCACGACGGCCATGGGACTCACACCAGCTCCACCGTCGCCGGCCGGAAGGTCACCGGAATCTCTGCCATTGGCGGCTTCGCCCCCGGTACGGTACAAGGAGGCGCCCCCATGGCCCGCCTAGCCATGTACAAGGTTTGCTGGCCTATACCGCACGGTGACCCCGCGGCTGAGAACACATGTTTTGGTGCCGACATGCTGGCCGGCATGGATGACGCCCTCGCCGACGGCGTGGACGTGATGAGCCTCTCCATTGGCATTGGTGCTGGTGGGTACCCGTCGAACTACTACACTTTTGATTCTATATCCGTCGGAGCATTGCATGCGGCAAAGAAGAATGTGGTTGTGGTTTGTAGTGCTGGGAATGCTGGGCCTGCACCGTCGACTTCGTCGAACCTTGCGCCGTGGATTTTGACCGTAGCCGCCAGTACCGTGGACAGGGCATTTCCTGCTCCGGTGATCCTCGGCAATGGGAAGCAACTCATGGTAAGTACGTATACAGAATTGGCGGTGCCAGCATGCATAGTATATGTACATGGGCCGATTGAATAACAAATGATACATGAATTGCATCTTTTACGGTGTTTAATAACACATAGAGATCAAGTAATTATCAAGTCAGATGTCTAATCTTATATTGTAGGGCCAAAGCGTGTCTCCACTGAAGCTGGAAGAGATGCCCTATCCACTTGTTTACGCAGGGGACGTTGAATTACCTGGCACCCTTAAGAATATTTCAGGGTAAGCAGATTTGAATCGCAATTTGTTTATGTATATGTAATATAATGGATGGATTTTATCTCTTATTCCTATGTAAAAGTTGTTGTGTGGCATAATGTGAGTGCACTTTGTTTAGGCAATGCCTTGCAGGGTCTCTGGACCCTAACAAGGTGAAGGGCAAGGTGGTTCTATGCAGGAGGGGGCTCGGTCTCCGAGTTGGCAAAGGCTTGGAGGTCATGCGAGCAGGTGGGGCCGCAATTATCCTCGGCAACTCTCGAGCCAATGGCCAAGAGATCACTGTTGACTCCTACATTCTCCCTGGCACACCCATCGGATACGACGATGCAGAGGCTGCCCAAAGCTACATCAACTCCACCTCCAATCCCACCATCACCATCGCTTCGGGGAAGACCGTCTTGGACTTCAAGCCGTCGCCGTCCATGGCCGGCTTCTCCTCCACCGGACCTAATCCTGTTGAGCCCAACATCATCAAGGTAAGCACCAAGCACCCTCGTGATATTTGGAGATCACGTTTCCCAAATTAGAGACGGCTTAGAAACTCGATCATTTATATATAGCCCTTCACTTACACTTAGGCAAAGTAGACATTTATGTGAATTGGTTTGTTTTTTGGCAGCCGGACATCACTGCACCAGGGGTGAACATACTAGCAGCGTGGAGTGAAGTCTCCTCGCCTACAAAACTCACCGCTGACAGCCGGAGGGTAAAGTACAATTTCGACTCCGGCACTTCCATGTCCTGTCCTCATGTCGCAGCTGCGGCCATACTTGTTCGAGCCATCAACCCCACTTGGAGCGCCGCTGCGGTCCGATCAGCACTCATGACCACGGGTTAGTAATAATCCGAAATTTAATTGATTATATTTATATAGACACACACACAAGTGTGGTGAGCACTATTTTATTCCGTCTAACAATGTAGCTCACATTTCTTAACATGCATCTTTAGCAACGCCGTTAAACAACATCGGCAAGCCAATCACCACTGCCTCCGGCGACATTGCAGGGCCCTTCAACCTCGGCTCGGGTCACATCCAGCCCGTCCACGCCGGCTTCCCCGGCCTGGTCTACGACACTGAGTACACAGAGTACCTCCTCTTCCTTTGTGGCCGAGGATATAGAATGGACCCTTCCTTCACCTGTCCCAACACCACCAATATCTTGCCCTGGAACCTCAACTACCCGTCGGTGGCCATCGCCGCCGTGAACGGCACCGTGACCGTCGAAAGGACTGTCACCAACGTAGGCTTGCCCAAGAGTCTTTACAGATTATTCCTGGAGCCACCGGAGGGTTTCTCCGTCAAGATTGCACCTAGAACTTTGTTCTTCAAAGAAGTAGGGGAGAAGAAGAAATTCAAGTTGAAGATCAAAACAAAGGGCAGCAAGTTGGTGAAGAAAGGGGAATACAAATTTGGATGGTTTGCTTGGTTTGATGGCTTACATGTTGTGAGAAGCCCAATAGCAGCTTCCACAGGATAGGGTTGATTTATGATCCCATTGATCAATTATTAGTAGTACTGCTTCAAGTGTTCTTAGATATTTAGATGACCGCAGGCTAAAAACAGCTTCTAATTAAAATGTTATAAGGAATGGTAATTTCTTGTCATTTCTACTTGTGACAAAGGGAACAGAGACAAGTTAGAAGGAATACCTCAATTATATGATACGTTTGCATATATAGATTTTCTTTCTCAAAGCTTCTTACAGTCTTTACCATTAATGATTTCCATGTCAAAGAGTGCAAAATGAAAGTAAAAAAATGTAGAAAGAGAAGAATTGTATTACTAGGTACGATAATGCACCATATTCAGGTAAACAATATAGACCAATTTATAAATAACAAGCTGTTGCTCGTAGAGAGGATTTCATCATCATCAAAGTCATAATTGTTGAAGTAGTATGTTTAGTCCGTATAGGAATACTCGAGTCTGAACAGACACTGGACGTCACAATAATTTTTCCAATTTTTTTTTTAAAGATCTTTAGTAAAAAATTTCCTTTTGAAAACAACACCACTTCATAAAGCCATAAAGAAATAGAAACATAACGTGGTTTCTTTCCAATCCCTCGTCATTTGTCAACCAAAAACACAGCATAGCAGCTCCTAGCCTAGATCCAGAGTTGCATGCGACCGATTCGAATCGGATCGGCAGCGTGCCGATCTGATTTCGGGGCCGAATCAGTCGGCCCCGAATCGGAGCCCAACTCGGCTGATTCACCCCAATTCTGACCAAATTGACTCCGATTCGGAATCAGGGTGAATCTGAAAGAATCAGTTTTTTGGATAAATTACTAAAATACCCTATGTATGATATTTAGTAAATTATTTAACCATGGGTAAAATTTGAATTTTGATTTTAAAAACCTAATGTTAACCCGCTCCCCCTCTCCCCGCCGCTCGTCCGCCCTTCACCGCCGCGTTTCCGCCCTTCACCGCCGCGTTTCCGCCCTCTGCCGTGCGTCCCCGACTTCGGACTCGCCTCTAACCGGGCTGCCAACCTCGCCTCCGACCTCGCAACGTCACCACCGACGTGTGGCCGAACCGATTCGGCCCTGTGAACGCACGAATCGCCGCCGACCGGGCCTCCGACCGATTCGTGTAAAGTTGGTTTTTTTAAAAAAATTAAATCTGCAAATTGTTGGCTAGGCTTCACAATGTTTTTTCATTGCTGATTTGGGATTCATGATCAAATTTATATGTCAAATTTCATGATATGTGCTGTGCAAATGTGTATGTGCTATGCAAATTCGTAAGGAGAGTGTGCAATTGTGTTGTTATATGTGCTATGCAAATTTATATGTGCTATACAATTGTAAATTTTTTGTGTTGTTATATGTTGTTTACAATTGTATGCAATTATTTGAAATTGTATGTTGTTCACAAATTTGATCAATTGTATGCTGTGCAATTTGGTTGATTCAAGTTTAAAATTCATTTGATTTGTTATATATCGGGTGTGAGTGTTTTTATATTCCAGATCTCATACTAGATAAATCACAAGGAAGATGGATTTTGGATGGGAATGTGGCAGACCAGTTGATGCATCTAAGAAGCAAGTCATCTGTAACTTTTGCAAAAAAGCTATAAGTGGAGGGGTATATCGTTTCAAGTAACATATTGCTGGAGTCAAAGGAAATGTTGCTGCTTGTAAGAAAGTTCCTGAAGTAGATGCACAAAAAATGAAAGATTATTTCAAAAATGTGGAAAAAGCCAAAAAGAAAAAGAAAGGATTAGAGAAGAAATAGGGTCATATGGTTTGAATGACTCAGATATGGAAGTGATGGACGTTCAGGAGCAAAGTGTTGGGTGCTCTAAGTCTACTGGGAAGAGGAAGACACTTATTGTTAAAAGTGAGAAGAAGAATACATCAGGTTAAATGAGGATTTCTACGGCATTAGAAAAGAAAGCAAAAGAGCATTTGCACACAGCCATTGCTCGATTTTTCTATCACTGTGCCATTCCTTTCCATGTTGTAGACTTGCCTTATTTTCAAAAAATGATTGATGTGGTAGGTAAATACGGTAATCAAGGGCTCAAACCTTTGAGCATAAATTCTTTGTCGGGTAATCTTCTTACTACTGAAGTGGCTTCCATAAATGCTAGCTTAGAGGATATAAAAGTATCTTGGAAGACAACAGGTATTATGTCTGACGGGTGGACCAATCAATCCGGTAGAACTTTGATCAACTTTCTAGTTTATTGCCCAAGAGGAATGTATTTCCTTGGATCAGTTGATGCTTCAGACAAAAAAAGGATGCTACGTATTTGTTTAGTTTACTGGACAAAGTAGTAGAAGAAGTTGGGGAAGAAAACGTTGTGCAGGTCATTACTAATAATGCTTCCGCATATAAAACTGCCAGGAGGATGCTAAAACATAAGAGACCGTATTTATTTTGGACTCTGTGTGCTGCCCATTGTATAAACCTGATGCTTAAGGACTTTGCAAAAATTAAGAAAGTTGGAACATGCATTATGAATGCACAAAAAGTCACCAAACTAATATACAACCACTCATGGTTGTTGGCTCTTATGAGAAATAATTTCACAAATGGGCATGAATTGGTGAGACCTGGGGTTACTCGATTTGCTACTCACTTTTTGACGATTGCTAGTTTCCTAGAACATAAGCAGGCACTGAAAAAGCTGTTTGTTTCTGAAATGTATTCATCATCGAAGTTTGCAAAAGATGAGGATGAAATAGCAGCTGAAAATATTGTCTTAAGTGCACATTTTTGGAAGAAGATGGAATTTGTGCATAAAACAATTGAGCCAGTTGTTCGTTTTTTGAGATTGGTAGATAGTGATGAAAGACCTTCGATGCCATTTGTTTATGATGAAATGCAAAATACTATCGAAAAAATAAAAGAGGTACATGACATGAAAGTCGAACGATACAAGTTATTTGTTGATATCATCACTAAGATATGGGCGAATCAATTTTGTCATCCTCTTCATGCTGCAGCATATATGCTTAATCCTCAAACTCGTTATCGCCCTGACTCTACCATTATATGCTATTATTTTTAATTTTTATATATAAATGTTTATGTATAACTAAATATGATGATTCATTTTGTTTTAATATTTTGTAGTGGTCCGATTTTGTATCTGCAAAAGGAGATTTTGGACATTCTCTTGCAATTACCAATAGAAAAGTCCTTCACCCAGGTAAAATCCACCTTTCTCCAGATTTCATATTTATTGATAGCTTATAAGTAAATCAATTTATCAAATGTAGCATCATGGTGGGAGCAACATGGTATAAGTTGCCCTGAACTACAAAAAATAGCTATTAGAATACTTAGTCAAACTTCATCATCATCGGGTTGTGAACGTAATTGGAGAAATTTTGACCAAGTACATACCAAAAAAATCGACTTGCAAGGAAGAGAGTAAATGATCTTGTATATATTCATTACAACATGCGGGTCAAAGAAAACGAGTTGAGGTGGAGGCATAAATATGATGCAGTTAGTGAACATTTGAGTTTAGAAGACTCGTTAGATGAGTGGGTTGGAGAACAGGACAACCCATCACCATCGGTATGTTTAAATAAAGCTTACATCACATTCATGATTTTGTGTACGAATTTTTTGAATTGAAATGAATAGGGTATGACTTTTATTATGCAGGATGATTTCTTTGGTACCAATGTTGGCAACAATGATGGTGCAGATGAAGAGGCCTTTGTAGCAAATGAAAGTGGCAACACATTGAAAACTGCAATTGGATCGTGTTCTACTACGTCTGATGGTTTTTCTTTGCCTCCTCTTCCTAGTGGACAAAATGTTGATATTGATGTACATATTGACTCCCAACATAATTTGTTTTTACCTCCTGAACTTGAGGGACTTCATATGAGTGGGAGTTCTATGCCTCCTTTTACGCAGGGGTCTCGTGTTAATGCAGATGATAGTTCTACTCTTCCTATTGGTGATAATGATTTGGACTCCGAAGATGATTCAGATGATGAATTAGATGATTTAGTATTAAGCACTATGTAAAATTGTGTTGAACATTCATTTTTTGGACTTATATTAATGTCTTGTTGTTATTATTTGATACAGCACAAATGATGATATATCAAATATTATACTTATGACATTGAGGTATGGTGATGATCATTGTGATGCTTTTTTATACTTGTATTAAATTATAAATTTGTGTATTTATGTTGAAAAATTATATAATTATGTATTTCAGGTATTTATGTTATGAGTTGTCAAATTTTTGTATATGACCAATTTGGACCAATTCAGGTCGATTCAACTGAACCGATTCCTATCCGATTTAGACCGATTCCGATTCTGATTCTCGACTCCATCGAAAACCGATTCCGATTCCGATTCCAACTCCATCGAAAACCGATTCCGATTCTAATTCTGATTTATGCAACCATGCCTAGATCACGTTTACTTCTCCATCTTTTTTTACCCTTTCTTATTCTCCATCTTGAAAATGACTAACATAAACAAATTGGTATTGTTGGGATTAACCAAACAAACCAAATACAAATCTCTTATTTCAACACATAAAGATGAAAAGTACCAAGCAAATAGATGAGAGACGACAAGATAATTTTACGTAAAAACCCCAAATTTGAGGAAAAAACCACCGGGCAAACAGACTAGATCAAATTCACTATATCACAATTTTGATACAAAATAGATCCACAGGAGAACAAACTCCTTAATACCAATTTATTGTACTTTCTAAAAAAATGATATAAAGTCGTAGAAGATAATAAAGGAAGAATATTACAGATTAAGAATTTGGGGAAATTACTATTGACGATTGCAAGTCAATCTCAACAAAACATTCATCTTTCTTCAATCCACATAATTTTCTTTCTCCCTTTGCAACAATTTTTCTCCAAAACCCAAAAACCAAAAAAATCCCAAAGAAAAAAACGTCATATGTTACTTTTATCCCTTTCAACTAACCAAGGAAAATCTTAGTTTTTGTCCAAAATAAAATTGTAAGCTCATATATTTACAGAGGAGGGATAACCCAACAGGTATTTATTAAAGCGATCATGCGTGTGTAGGATTGACCAATTATTGGATAACCCTCAATTATCATTATTAATTAATAATCATCGACATATGGATAAAGTTAAATATAATAAGTATCTCATTGAAAGTAAGCAAGGACCTTAGAGGCTTAGTCGACCCCCGTGTTAAACATTATGACCCTCGTGTTGAAAGTATAAACGTTTCTCAAACTCACATAAACATGTGGGCAGCCCTACATATATTATATAAAGTATGTATGAAACATTTTCTAAAGTATGTATAAGACATTTAGGTCAGGTAAAGTTGCAATTTTTACCTAACTATAAAGCCACGTTTAACGTGGATGACGTAAGATTGAAGTGGCATTTGAACTGGAAGCTTCTATACACGTACGTTTAAATCATAGGTTGAGAGTTGAATATTAATTCATGACATACTAGCAAGTATTTATTGCTTCCAAATAATTTATTTTGTTCTGATAAAAATGTATAAGTGTCTCGTCATTTTCCTTTTCAGCTTCAAATTAAAAATATAACAACGGTATCTATCATATCAAAACGACTAGCATGAGCATATCAACTTCAAACCCATTGATTGGCTCCAATGAAAGTGTGAAGATGAATCCATGCTACTGCCCATCGTAAATTTATGTCTTTAAACCCTCATAATTATAATACTTGACTAAATTGCTTTTGTTAATTCTCCAAAGTATTATTAAGAAAATTCATTGATTAAATAGCAGGATAATTAAGCCATGATCATGGTTTAATTAATGACGTTTCTTAATTTATAAATTCATTGAAGTTTTAAGTAATGGCAATTCTTAATATTGCATCCAAAGAGAAATCTGTTAATTATCTTTCTAGACATCAGAAGGTCTAATACACATTCATACGACACATATATACGGTCATCCTAAATTGATTAATGAATTAAATTACAGCTAGCTATCTCATAAAATTATGTCAACTTTCCATGTTTTCTTTCTTCTCCCGTAGAACAAATCATTAATATGATTAAGGAAGAAGTATAGCATTTCTAAAGGACACTGCAAAAAGACTAGCTACAACCAATCTCTCGTTATAAATCAAGCGTTCATTTATGAAAATCTTTTAATTACAACCACAAACTAATATTGCACTTCATGTAACAACATCATATCATCTTTCGCGCTTGTAAGCAGATGTGATGCGATACATCATGTGCGAGTACTACTAATTACATTGTTTGCTCAACCAAATTCGGACGAATATAATTGTACCCACACCTTGCTCAATGCATGAACACGACGTCTCCATTCTAAATTAGACAGATACCCAAATAAATAACAAATAAAAGGGGCTGTTGCACTTGTACACACTTTCATCTTTAGAACCAAACAAATTAAAACTTCGAAATGGTACCGTGCATGAACTTAAAAGAAGTGCAATGTGGTCCAGATCATAAAAATCCAAAGTTCCTTTTTTGGAGAAACTTAGAACGAGTTTCAAGCCTGCAACTTTATCCTCTCACTACAAGAATTTCGACTGAATTACGATCTGATCTACCCATGTAAGCACGTATGTAATTGATCAATTCTTATCTTATTAACATAAACTAATGACCGTTAATACAAGTATACATTAATATATACAACCAATTAGACAATTAAAAAAGAAAAAGAAATGGTTAACTGTAAGGAGAGGAATTCTATGGCATCATCGTATTGATCATAAGGTAGACATCTTATCCCAGTCTGATCAGATGAGTATATAATTGGTTGCGCGAAGTTAAGTAGCGGCGGCTGCACGCATCCCCACAATAAATGGCAACACACGATGCCAAAATGTGTATCAGAGACGTATTTGAGGGACTGCTCCCCACCTTCCCCTGTATATATGCACCTTCCCCTCCCAAATCCCACCTCGTTTCTCTTCCACACGTACATATACATATACATATATATATATATATGGATATATATATATAGGTGGAACCCATTAGGCCCACAAGTTGCCAGATCATGCTATATGGCCATATGGGTTCGGCCACATCAGCCCTAGCATTAGCTACCTATTTTTTAGGAGAATTCTCCACCATTTTTAGATGATTTTCTACCTCTAGTGCCATCGCTAGGGAGCCACCGCCCATTGGACCAGCACCGCCGTAACAACCTCGCTGCGGGGTATCAACCCATTCCCGTCACCACCATCAGTGTCGTCATATTTGTTGTTGGCGATGACATTTTGTTTGTTAGATTTCCACTACCACCGTCACTTTTAGGTTTCGGCGCCAGACAAGCCACTTCCAGCCAAGATGATCATCCAGATCGATTCCCTTCGATGAGGCCGACATTTTGAAATTGCCCACAACCATCGCCGTCACCGCGATCGCTATCAGTTATGTCGTCACTTCCCTGTAACATTTTCCCACTTTTCAGTCATTTTCCCACTTTTCAGTCATTTTTCAGCCAATCGCCGCCCGAACACCGTCGACCATCACCCCAGACACATTCCTTACTCGACAGCTAGCCAATTGCACCTAGCCCCACTGACCGTCGCCACCGGAATCATCCCCGGCAACTCCACCTACCATGGAGACAATTTCCCCACTTCCCATGCATTGTTCAACTAGCCGACCACCACCCCAAACATCTTCCTTGTCGCCTTCTCTATCGATTAGGACCACCGATAACCCCTGGCTAACTCGATCGTAACAATTCTGATCTAGTTCTTATGTGAGCTAGAATCAAGGTATTACAATGGTTCTCCCACAATATAATAATATTAAAAAATATTTTTATTTTCTAGTAAAAAATTCTATTATTTCCCTTTAGAAAAGTAAATTAAATTACAATTTTATATTTATATTATTACAAATAATAATAGTGAAAATTTTAAAGAATCTAGAATTAGGAGCCCTATTTTGAGTTTATAGGGCATTTGGTTGTAATAAAAAATTTTATGCAAATTTTTTTTTGTTACAATTTTAAAAAGTAACCTAGATTACAATATGACTTTTGGCTGGATAACTTTGTTCAAGCATTTATAAAAAAAGTAACTAATCTATTTTTACAGTGGTTTTTAAGAATGCCTCTATCATTTAATCTATTTCCAAAATATTTTTTAGTCATTATCGTTATAAGTTAATATTTTTCAATAAATAGGCTTAAAATAGGTAACCAAATACATTATTAAAAAATTATTATAAAATAACTAAATAAGTTATCATTGTACATATCTTTTGTAAAGTCTAGGTGCTCATTCAAAATAAAAAAATATTAGAACAAACACTTACTATAGATTTTATATAATCGAATAGTTATCGATAAATAAATTTAGAGTAAAAATGCAAAATTAATTCATAAATGAAAGGAGGTGAACACATTGTGTCAAATTCCTTTGAAGTGAAATAGGAACTCAATTCAAGCGAGACAATTATTTCAGACCGTACTTGATTTAGTATTTTTAATCCAATTCCTAATTCCAAAGCCCAGTGTGAATATATTAAACCAAAGGTATTGGAATAAGAAATAAAAAATAATATTTAAACAAATAAGAACACAAACAATTTTGTTTACGTGCTTCGTCAATCTATTCTTTCTAACAAAGAAATAATAAGGTTTTATTAGTTTTCTTAATTGTACACTTCATTTTGATGTTGAAGATGGGACATACTTTATAAGCACAAACTTTTTCCATTTGATGTTAGAGAGGGGACTCCATTTAGAACAACAAGCTTTTCAAAGAAGTTAAAAACACATTAAATAGTTTTACTTGAACAACTATAATGTGAATGAAGGTGTCCAATTACAAGAGTAAAATAATATAGAAAGTTAAGTAGCTACTCTTGATGATTTTTTCAAATATTCGAAACTTATTTATAAAATACTAAGACAATGTCTTGGAGAGAAAAGAAGTATAAAACTTTAAACCATTGGTAAAATAATGAAAAGTGAAGAATATATCCGTCGTAGATTGGATTTCAATCATATCTTCAATCATGTTTACGATTGTTGAAATTGATGCTGTTCCCTTTTTTTATTTTCTGCCGTTTGGTATGACTTTTAATTTATCAAATCTTTAATCTTTAAATAGATATGACTTGAAATATTTTTATATGACTTAATCAAAACCTTAGAACAAACATCTTTTATTTAATTACAATAGTAAATAAAATCTAAACCATCTAGGGTTAAATTTGACTTTAGATCTACAATTTTAAAGTTGGTAAAAAGTCTTAATTGAAATATATTATTTAAATTTATTTTAAAATCTAAATTATTTAAGATTAGTTAAATACAATAATAAATATATGTCTGAAGTAATAAACTCTCGCATATCTCACAGGCAATTTTTTTTGTAAAAAAAAATCTGATTTTTTTAGGCCATCGGTTTACTTCAATTTCAAATAGTAGATAAAAATTTCACGCTGGCGCTAAAAATTCAACTTTGGCGCCTCCAATACCATTTAAACCAACACCGTCGATCAAATACACAATCCGACGTAAAAAACATAGCCACGTCATCGATCCGTGCTATACACTTCCGACCAATAATCCTCGTTTCGCTTCGTCTATATAAACAGCCGCCCCATCCTACCCCGTCCTCACCTCTTTTCCTCGTCTTCCATCGGTCTTTCCCCTTTCTCTTATCAGCATCCATGGCGCCGAAGCCCGAGAAGAAGCTCGCCGAGAAGAAGCCGGTGGCCGAGAAGGCCCCTGCTGAGAAGAAGCCCAAGGCCGAGAAGCGTCTCCCCAAGGAAGGCGGCGTCGCCGGCGACAAGAAGAAGAAGAAGCGGGCGAAGAAGAGCACCGAGACCTACAAGATGTACATCTTCAAGGTCCTCAAGCAGGTGCACCCTGGACATCGGCATCTCCAGCAAAGCGATGGGGATCATGAACAGCTTTATCAACGACATCTTCGAGAAGCTGGCCCAGGAGGCGTCCCGTCTTGCTCGCTACAACAAGAAGCCTACCGTCACCTCCAGGGAGATCCAGACCTCTGTCCGCCTCGTTCTTCCTGGGGAGCTCGCCAAGCACGCTGTCTCTGAGGGCACCAAGGCCGTCACCAAGTTCACCAGTTCTTAGAAGAGCTCGGGTTTGGCTGGATTTTGGATTTAGGACGTCTTGGTTTGTAGGAACTACGGAATTAGGGGTGTCATATGCTATTTTGTGGTTTGTTTGTTACTGATGCTTTCTTATCTGTAAATGGTTTCTAATTCAATGATAAATGTCTTAATCAGTTATGGTAGTATTTAAATCAGTCGTGGCATTATCGATTGGATATGTGTAGAATGTCTCGCAATCTCGTTTGTCCTTGGAGGGGTGGCGTGATGTTTTGTTTCACAGATATGTTAGTTGCTATTTATAGTGATTATGCGCTCGAGTGATTTATTACGTGCTTGTCTTTGTTTCTTTGACAGTATTTATTGAACAGAAAAGCAGTTTCGATTGACTGGATTTGAACTTCGAAGGCGGCGTGGTAACCATCTTTTGTTTGAATTTTGGTTATTGGCTTCCCTGCTTTGGGTCAAACGCCTTGCGCAAGTTTATGAGTTGCGAAAGTTAGGTGGCCTTAATATGGGGGTTGGGCACCATTCGCCAAGCCTGCTGATGAAGCTGTCATTCTTATTAGGTGTTTTTATTCTCCCTAATTTAGACAGACGTTTCAATAAGAGTTTTCGCTTTGCATGTCTTTCTCCTGGTTCGGCATGGGTTTGCGTTTTTGAGTTAATAGGTTGCATCATTTCTGCAAAACAGATAGAAAAAAACACAGATGAATGAATTTTGCATGACTAGTTTCTCTTTGCCCACTGATTTTATTTTTCGTGTTAGATTCACATTACATATAAATCACTTGATTCCTTCCAAAATAAAGGTAGGAGCTTTCACATCAAAATCATCTTCAATCTTTCTTTTTACCAGTGATAATCAAGAAAGCAGAAATTATAGACAGTTTCCCCTGCATGAAAACTGAAAAATTACTCCTAGTTGGAAGCCATAATCTTTAGTGGTGACCATAAAGAGATAAAATGGACTATGCTCGTGAAAATTGGGGTGTCGACTCCTCCAAGGCAAATCAAAAGTATTGCGTGACACTCGTATTAGGTCTTTAAACTGTTTTAGCTTTTTTTAATGGGCCTTGCGTTTGGTCTACAAGGCTATATGGGCCCCGCATCAAAAGGCATATATGACTTCCAAAAATATTGTCGATCAATATCCCTAATGCGAAGAAAAGGACGCTGCAGTCTGTTCTCTTCTTCACGTCGTCTTTTTGACTTTTGAATCCCCTATTCCCTACCGACAACTCCACTCATATCTACCTTCCAAAGTGTCACCGATCTTCCAACTGCATATTGGTTCAACCCTAAACACGGTAATTTTTATGGCCACCCTCCTTAACCATAATCTTCCCGAATCAGAAAATTCACGAATCTTTGATTACACTCCCTCGGCAGTGTTATTATAACCATAGTTTTAAATCCTTAATTTTTATCAACATTTTAGCTAACAGCTTCGTCACTCACGTTCGAGGAACTCACCTCTCGAGTGCTATTTACATCGGTTGTTAAAAAGAGAAAACTATTGTCTAGATCCGCGTAAATTCCTGTTTTACTCCGTTTTTAGACGTGTCTGACCTTACCCAACAAATTCCACATCTTAGTTCAGTCCAATTTCCTGATCAATTCGAAGCAGCCTCACATACTTGCCAAGTTAACTAAAATGCATTTATGTATATATACTTTGCCTACTAATTTTGGCCCTGTTGGTTCTAGACTATATACAAGAACCCAAATAAAAAAACCAATACAGAGCACTTCCATAGATTATATACTACGACCGGATAAGGAATAAATAATCAATACATACCCAAAATAAACTAATAATAATAAATAGAGTGCAGGAACATACGTATATAAATATATACCACCTGACAAAAATTAAGAGATTTAACATAAATAATAAATAGATGATGCAAATGAGATGAATCCAAAGAAAAATAAATATACTTACAAACTGTAGACCTGAGTATCTGCAAACTCAATGTATAATATGAAGGTAAAAATTAAACAAGGTATATGCGTTAAACTAAGGGACACGCTGTGAAGGAATAAAAAGGAATACCAATGACTCTTCCCATGCCATGAAATGAATAATTGGAAAGAACAAACCAAAACATAAACAAAGGCTGCTGATGCATGTATAAGAGAAAACCCAAACGTAAAGTAAAATTGAGAAAGTACGTACAACAAATAATCAATGAAGCATTTATATAGAATTGATAAAGCAGCAGACAATTGATTTACAGGAAACAAATCAAATAGAGTGATGAAGCGTACCAGATCCTTCCCAATTTATAAAACCTGAAATTGAATCTAATTATAAGATGTTAATTAGACCACAAAAAGTCTATTTGGGTTGGAGATTATTTCTCTCCTCCCCCGCGGATCACCCTGTTGGAACCAACCAAGTCAACCGAGAACTCCCAGAAAAAAATTTTGACGACCGTCGTCACTTTTCAGAGAAGAGAGAAAGAAGTAGAGAGAATGTGGGAGAGAAAAACTCCCGAGCAAATCTCCAACTACACGATAAGGGCTTGACATAGTCATCCCAGTAAGTCCCACCAAAAGATAAGTTTAAGTCTCCAGAGCCCAAAGAAATATATTGGTTTGACCGAGCCTCTCAACCAATATAAGCTTGGCCATGGGTTATACGTTCGACCAACATGCCCCACTTGGGCGATGTACCCTGAGGCTACCTGAAATTATATTAGTCTCTGCTAAGTCCCATATTTTGGATATGCTTAAGAAATGAATATGTAGTTAATGTCTTAGTTAACGGATCAGTCACCATCTCAAAAGTTGGAATATGACTTACTATTAGTTTCTCCTTGTGTTGAATGTCAAAAATAGAGTGGGAGTATATCTCAATATGCTTGCCCTTAGGATTGATTTCACCATTTTTTAAAGTATATATTATTGCTTGATTATCACAAAGCAACTGAATAGGTTCGTCAGTTATTACCTCTATCTTTAGATTTGTCAGAAAACCTTTGATCTAGATAGCCTATACGACAGTTAAACTAGAACTCTCAAACTTAACTTCTATTGTGGATCGAGAAACACATTTTTATCTCTTACACGCCAAAGATGTTGCACCACCACCAAACATAAAAACATATGTAGAGGTTGATTTCCTATCATCCGGATTACACACATAATCCGAATTTGTATAGCCAATCGGCACTAATTCATCGACCTGAAACATGAGTTTTAAATCTTTAGTACTAAATACATACCTTAGAATGTGTTCTAACGCGCTCCAATGTTATATACCGGGTTCCTTTCGACTCCCTAATCTCGTAACAAAGCCCAAATCATGGCGAATACATGACATGACATGACATACGTCAAACTACCCACAACGTGGGCATAAGGTTTAGACTGTATTTTCAATATTTCCTCGTCACATGATAAAGCCATTTTCCTAAACAAAGTTGTCCTTTTGTGAACGGGGAGTCCATGGTCTTCCACCCGATCACATCATAACGTTTCAAAATAATTTTTAGATATAATTATGGAGATAAAGTTTTCTACACTTCTTATCCTCTCAATTTTAATATATAGGATAAAAGAGGCTTTCCCATGTCTGTCGTTTCAAATCTAGACTTCAGCCACTCTTTAATTCTAATTACGACATCTAGATTATTCCACATTAATAGTACGTCATCTAAATAAAGGGACAAAATAATAAAGTCATCCCCACAAACCAGGGTATACACGCATGGGGCCAACATATTAAATACAAAATCGTATTCACTTATTATATTGTGAAAAGTGAAATACCATTCCCTAGGTGACTACTTAAGCACATAAATGGCTTTAGTGGGTCTCTATGTTAGGTGACACATTTTATCTTCTTGACTCTCTATGTTTAACCCTTAAAGTTGTAGCATATAAATATCTTTCTCTGACTCACTATTTAGGAAAACTGTCCTAACATCTATTTGATGTAATTAAAGATCTATAAATGTTATTATTGCTAGTAACATCGGAAGTAGAGAATAAGTCTCTTTATAATCAACCCCTCCCTTTTAAATAAACCTTTTGGCTACTAGCCTAATTTATATTTTTTGATAGATAAATCAAATTTTAATTTTTTGTTTAAAATAATATCATAATAATTTTAAAATTAATTTTATGTATTCTTAATATATACTATTAATTAGTTTTAAATATGACCAACGTATTGCATGAGTCTTTGACTAGTATGCATTAGACTAAGGGACATGCAATCTACTATATACTATAACAGGATGGATTTTTTTTAGCATGCAG